>JAYMSZ010000105.1:0-29698 GCA_036897665.1 Pelargonium citronellum
TTCTTATGTTTTGTAAGCCTTTTTGACATATTATGACTTGATGAGAAGTACTAGCATTTACCCTTAAAAAAAACAAGTTGCACAAACTTACTGTAATACATCAAATCTTAAAAAAAAAATTAAACGATTTTTTTGGATGATCTCTAATAAAATGGGTACAAATATTAACATGTGTAATAAATTTATTAAAATATTAAAACTTATCTATTTTATACCTTAAACATTTTCATTAGTAATACCAAATACATGAAAAAATATTTTACCTAAATTAAATGACCCTACGTGGGATTGTTTCTTGATTGCTTAAAGTGTACCAATTCATGCCATCTTCTCTCACCTTTTATCTCTGAAAATTTATACTACCTGGGAGGACGGGTTTTCTCTCCATAGCCATTGTCAATATATAGCTGTTAATTAGTCATGTTAGATCAAGTGGTGAATTTGAGAGAAATCCTTACACGATTCATTTGTGCAGACACTGTATATCGTTTTTTAAAGCAATAGTAGAACTCGAAGAAGGTTAGCTTGAGTTCAATCCATCAAATTGTAAATGGTAAATTTTTCTTACCTTAATGTAAATGAAATTTCAAACACATTTACAACATGTGTTATATTTTCTCATCAATTAATGTATCATGTACAATACCGGGTGTGGGTGTGAGCAAATATACAATAGACAAGATATATCAAAATTAAAGGCAAACAAAGAAGCTACATGTGTACTAATAGCACAACCAAATTTTACTGCAAAATACAACGCATATTAAGGCGAAAAGCTCGCGGGATGACAAAAAAAAAAATGGAAGTAAAATAGTGAAGATCGCAAATTCTCATGGCATGGGGTTGGGTTTCGCACGTGTCAAATGAAGTGACAATACATATACATATATATATACATGAGGATCGGGTCATTGTAGTGCTTAGAATTTGGTCAAAGACATAGGTGGGGCCAAGTGTAGTGTGGGGTCCGCTAGGCAACCAATGAGAAGCTGGGGGTATAATCGAGGAAATCATATTGCAATCTATTGCTTTATGATTGACGCCTCGCTGACCGGACTGTCGTAGTAGCAGCCTCGTCACTCATTCTGTAATACACCTTTGTCCTTTCACATATAGGACTACAAACCCTACAAGCTAAGGGACAATTGAATTGAGGTATGGGAGATAGTAGAGCTTACCGATCTCAATACTCTTAACAAGATGTGTTTTATATATGTCATACTTCTACATTTTATGCGATTTTTCGAGTTACTTCGTGGCTCCTACTTCATATAGTGATACATTCGTTCAACTTGATTAACCAAATAGACAAAATTCAAGATCCTGTTTGTTTTTCCTGTTCATATTATTCTTATTTTGGTAAAGTTTTAGAAATATACTAATAAAAAAAGGGAAAGTAAACAATGACCCCTCCCCGTTTAGACTTAAAAAATATGCAAGATAATTACCCTAACACATGTGAACAATAAAGTAAATACACTGTGTTCGATTGATCTAATCGAAATGAGAGAATCAACCAATTCTATTGCTAGAAGAAGACTTGAAAGCCATCATTCCTTAATGAGCCAACCCAACATGAACACGACTTTTTAATGAAGATACAAACGGTAATCAAATATTTCGTGTTCACACGTCGTGATTGAAACGAACACGACTTAACACGTTTTGCATATCAGAATTAACATATTTGACACGACACTATAAAAAACGTTTGACACGACACAAGCAACACGTTATTAAGAATAATTTACTATAAATAAAGTTGTATAGCTTAAACCTTAAATTTATTATAAACTTTTGATGTCAACATATTAGATTTGTAGTTTTGCTTCCTAATTATATATAATTATCAGAATAGAGGATAATTTAATATTTTATAAACATCAACTTGTAATTTGTAAATATGAACTCAATTTTTTCAAGGGCCTTATTTTAAAAGTTCGTTTTAGGCCACGTACGTGAAATGTTGAGCCGCCCCTGATTATACCCATAAGTGGATATCTCATGCGTGCCGCTACACGACTAATTAGTTGAGCGTTCACGTTCTAGAGGTCCAAAACAATTCCAACATACACTTAGTAAAAATACGACACAATTAGAAAAATGTGTAAACCATCACACTAATCTTGCATCTCGTGGACGCAATTTGACAGCTTCACGATGACAAAATTTCGAAGCTTACGGGTATATGAATTACAAAACTCAAATTTTTTGTGGCTGAAGAAATTATAAATTCTAATTTGATATGGATGTTAAATATCTTATTAGATTACAAGTATTTGATGGTAAAATTAGGAAGAAAAAAAAACTATCGATCATAATAAACAAATTGAATTCACTTGATTATTTATTTCTTGTTTAAATATCGTCCTTACAAATTGAATTGTACTTTGTTTATACAATTTATTCACGCTAAGAATATAAAATTGACATCAATCGGAGGAAGATCTATAGAGGATGTGAATGAAGTTGACATCCTAAAATTATGGGTTACTATGATATTCGGGAAAAGTAGGCTCATACTTCTTCTGACACTGACTCATTCCCAGTTGTATTTTTTATTTTTTATCTCTAAAGCCTGAAATTGAATCATTCATTCATTATTACAAGCTTTTATTGCATTAATGGCATGCAGATTTGACGTATGGTTACTGATTTATTTTGTTTCATTTTTATTTTTGTGGTCAAGCATACCCTATCTTTCTCACCACTCGAGGCATGCATTTCTGAATAACAGCTATCCTCCATAATTGTACTAAACATAATATGATAAAATTAAATTTCAAATTATTTTGTCCCTTAAAATATAAATAAATAAAAAGTGAGAAGGGTGATTTTAATAGGAGTGAGTACTTTGGGTGATAGGTAATTAATTTTCGTGTACTCAGTCTTCAATTTAAGTTGCCCTAGAATATGTCTGACCAATTATGCTACTCCTTTTAATTCAAATAACTCACCTCATATTGTTATTAGAGATGTTTAAACTTGAGATTTTAATGAAAATTCAGAGAGCTTAAACCGATTGGATTACTAAGACAGGTTGTGTTAAACGGTTTAAGCGCTTTGAATTCCCTTTGAGGTTTCGTGTTCAAGCCTCCCTACTGACGATATGAGATGAGTTATCTGAGTTAAAATTCTTTGTTATGTAACTCACTAAGAAGAAACCTTGTCATAGGATTTATCAGCAATTTCTCTTAAATATTTTACTAAACTTTTGTGTTATCATAACTGGTTGGGCTAGCCTACCAAGCCCATATGGCCATCTGATCGATAATGGGCCTGATGGAGTTCATTGATTGGGCCTAACACAACTAAAATATAATAACTAGATAATTTGAAAAGATGGTGGCTTCTATTCTATCCATTTCTCTGCTTCACTGACGCATAGAAATGGCTACTGCCACCACTCTCTGCTCCTCTCAAAGTCCCATCAAAACCCTAGTCTGTTTCTCTCGCTCAACTCCATCTCCTTCCTCGTTCAGACCTAATTTAGCTTCCTTTCAGCGCCTCTCGCTCTCGATTCCTCGCCTCGCGTTGAACAATGCGGCAGCTTCCAAGAGATTTAGTCTCTGCCCCTGCAGCTGTGTCTCTACAATCTCCGCAAACACCAGTAATTACGAGGTAATTTTTCTTCATCGTGCGTTTTTCATCTTTAATTTGACTATAGTTTGATGTTTAAGATCATAATCTTGTTGGCCTGTGTCATTCTGTTTTGTTTGGTTTCCAGGGAATTTTTGTTGAAAACTTGTGTACGCACTAGTTTTATGGTTGAAGTTCTTAAGTTGATGAGTTATTCTTTGATTTATGTTGATTTTTAAGATCATAATGTTGTTGCCTTTTGTTTTGTTTGTTTCCAGGACAATGTTGTTAAAAGTTTGTGTACACACTAGTTTTATGGTTGAAATTGTTAAGTTGACGAATTATTCTTTTATTTATATTGATGTTTAAGATCATAATGTTGTTGCCTTTTGTTTTGTTTGGTTTCCAGGAAAATGTTGTTGAAAATTTGTGTACACACTAGTTTTATGGTTGAAGTTGTTAAGTTGACGAATTATTCTTTTATGTATATTGATGTTTAAGGTCATAAAGTTGTTGCCTTTTGTTTTGTTTGGTTTCCGTGAGAAGTTGTATATGTACTAATTTTATTGATTATTGAAAAAGCTTAAGGTTGAAACAGAATTTGAACCTAGTCAGTTTTCTATTGGGCCTATCTGTGCAGTGTTTGATATAATTTATGACAAATATGTGAAACATAATGCAGTTTCAAGATGGTTCTACTGATGTCGAACTTAGATTAAAGCTTGGGGGTGGGGAAATACCGAATACCAAAGATGTTTTTGTGGATGCAAATGACACTTCTTTATTAATCAGAGTGAAGCAGTTGGGGACTCTTAACACACTCATGGAAACTAATCAACTGTTTGACAGGATAAAGCCTGGCGAAACTATATGGTTAGTGGTATTAATTTCTTTACAAGAAGAGATCTTTATGTGTTTTGACTTTGAAATTTTGACCGGTGGTTATTATTTTGAACAGGTATTTAGATGATGATCAACTGGTTATTAGCATGAAGAAGCATGATCCTGAATTGAAATGGCCTGATGTTATGGAGTCCTGGGAGTCCCTGACTGCAGGGTCTCTGCAGCTTCTTAAAGGAACGTCAATATACATAGTTGGTGGTTCAACTGAAATTAACCAGAAGGTGGCTCAAGAGCTTGCGATTGGTCTTGGGTATTCAACTCTATACCTTTGGGTTATTGTTAGTTTCCACTGATAAAACTCAATATTTGTCTTGCTCTTTTTACTAATCATGTGCAAACAATGGCATGTATGTGTGAGATTGGTGCAATGTAAATCAACTTCTATTAATTTGAACATAGTAAATTTGCCACCTTGTCTCTCTCTCTCTCTCTCCACCCCCAAAAAAGAAAGAAAGAAAGAGTGAGACCTATTATCGTGGTTGAATTTCATTCTCTTGAGATCTGCCTATAATCTATAATATATAGTGTCGTTATATGTCTTTTATGTCTCACCTTCATACTGAAAGTGTGTTGATATGGTTTTTAGGTATGCTCCACTTAATACAAAAGAGTTGCTGGAAACAATTTACAAGCAAAACATTGATTCATGTGAGTATAATATTTGGCGTTGATTTGTTGTCATGTACAACCTCTCGTCTCATAGTGACCTTATAACATCATAAACCTCATCCAAATGTCAATATTTCCTCTCTCACATGCAAATTATTATTAGCATTCGTTTTAGCCTGCAATTTAGTTTCATACTACATGGCTGCTTTTTTGGTTTAGGGATTTGACGTAGTCATTGCTTTTGCGTTCTAAGTTGGTAATTTAGCATAGCTATCAATTGAAATAGATGGGAACCTAATCTCTGTTTTAACTAAACATTATGCTGTTGGTCCAGCTTGTCAAGCTCTTCTGCGGAACTGTCAGATTTTGTACCCCTTAACTGCTACCCTATGAAGCATGAGTATGGGTACAAGTACCTAGTATGTCGGTACGACTCTTAAAAAAAAAAAAAACTAGGTACAGTAAAGGAGGGGTTTTAAAATAGGAATATAGTAGCCAAGAAAATTGATTACGAACAAAAATATTAAACTTAGAATAGTATTTAACAATGAGGAAATGGCCGAGAAGTGAGAAGATGAAACAATAAAACAAAATACATTAAACAATATTGATTGTTGTTGCAAACTACGTATGCTAAGTGAAGGGATGAGAAGATTGAATGCAGTGAAATAAAAGCTGAAAAATATTTTGATGTACAAAAAGTAAAAATATTTTATGAAGAATTACAGAGAAGAAGGAATGACATAAGTTATGGTATGCAGGTTTTTGTCAGTAGAGAATGACATGTTAGAAGAATATAAGATGTGCAGGACATGAGTTCTAATCTGGTTTGCATTTTTTTTTAGAGAATGGTAGTATAAGAAGAAAGCAGGAGTCTTTTCTTACTTCAAGACAACTTTATTTCTTTATTTTTGTAAAAACTATGTTGATTTAAATTCTATATTTTATTCCAAGTACCCAAGAAGTACCATATTATATTTTTACCGGACCTAAGACATTTGACCGTACTCAAGCCGTTCCCGTAAAGTACCCAAAAATAAAGAAATTAACTTGGGTAAGTACCTGGTACATACCCAAAAGTACACAGAAAGTACCTCCTCTTAGGAGTACCCGTGTTTCATAGTTGCTACCTATCCAAATGTGAGCCTCATCCTCCTTGAGCTCGTTCTTTCCCATTTTATCTCTATTTCCACAACCTTACACATGTGACCTTTTGTCATCAACTTATCTAAAATTTCTTGTTAATATAATTCCTTGTAATAGTTTATTTCATTCGGCAAATATGATCGTGCTGGTGGGACATTTATATGTTTTGTTTGATCTGGTCAAGTAAGACTTGAAGAGGGCGAAATCCTACTCAATATGTGAAGTGATTTGTATGTCCTGCAGTATATTAACAAGTGTAATCAAATTCCAGGGGTACTAGCTGAAGGCTCTAACTCAGTAGCAGAAGCTGAAAGTGTAATGGTAGAAAGCTTAAGTAGGTAAGTTCTATGAATAATTTTATTCTGAAGTAAGTTTGTTCCTGGAAAGAGACTATATCAGTATATCTGTTCTTTGCTTGGTTGGTCATGCAGTCATGTGCGGACTGTTGTTGCGACACTAGGAGGACCGGAAGGAGCTGCTGGAAAGACTGATAAATGGCGGCATCTTTATGCTGGATTTACTGTCTGGGTGTCACAGACTCAAGCTATAGGTACTTTGTTTTAATGTTTTGCTTAATCCTCCATTCTGGATGAGCACCTATGACCTATCTACATGAGTTGAGCCTACCACATACAAGTTTAGTCTTTTGGTTTAGAATGAAGTGTTGACACTGAATGATATATACTTATACTACCTGAGTGATGTGGTGTTTTCTATTGCGTCCAAGTTTGTAATTAGTTTTTAACACAACAAATTTTAATTTTGGTGCTTCCATCAAAGGAAAAACGAGGGGGTGGGGCAGCCTGTACTGATTTCACTAAGTGCATCTCTTTATTCACTATTACTAGTTGAAAAGAAAGAGATTATACAAAAGTTAAAAACTAACAGCTTCTTCTTTTAATAAAGATATTACAGATTGTGTCATTTATTGATAAAATTGTGCACCCAAATGAAAGTGCTTAATGTTTAGGTACAATGCTGTACCAAGTTCAAGGCCCCAATAAAAACCTTTTCAGTTTTCAGTGATGCTTTTGGTTTCTTTACACCCTATGTTGCTGCTAGTTAGCAGTTAGGATAATTGTCAACCTTCAATGCAGATGAATATGCAGCAAAGGCCGAGGCCAGGAAGCATGTTCAAGAGGGCAACATTGGCTACTCAAATGCAGACGTGGTTGTCAAGCTTCAGGGTTGGGATGCTGATCATGCAAAAAGTGTGGCCCAGGCATCTTTAAGTGCCCTCAAACAATTGATATTGTCAGACAAGAAACTTCCAGGTGCCTCATTTATCATATAACAGATTATATATTTCTATACTCATTAGAATCTGCAAGATCACCAAGACATGTTGGGCCAAGTGGTTAAAACACTTTGGATTCCCTCTGAGGTTTCATGTTCGAGCCTCCTTGTCGACAGTATGGGGTGGAGTTTAGGGTGACGCTCCCTTTGGGGAGTGAGAAACATTGTTACTTCGAGTATGATGTCCCGTTGCTAATAAAAAAAAAAAAAAGAATCTGCAAGATCTTGTTTTCTGAGTCTTAATGTTGAATATTTAGAATAGTCATAAAACTAATGGCTGAATAAGTAGCATTAAATATCTGAAACAATCCAGCTGCAGCTAACATTATTCAACCTATTCTGATCAAAACAAAATACAGGCAACCAACTTGGAAATTCAATTCCAAACACAAGTCGCTGTGCCCAATATGATAATAGAAACCATTTGGCACATTTCTATATACAAATACATCTGAAAGCAGTTCCATCTCCTTAGTCCTTCCAAGCTCATTCATGATTTCTGTAGTTGAAATTGTGAAATGAAACCTTTTCCAGTTATAATGTTCATGAAGTGCATAAAATTGTCAACAATGATCCTGTTCGGCTGTAGGGGTAAAGAAATTGTGCGATAGACTGCCAAATCCAACAGTTATAATGGTGTGGAATTGAAAATTTCTTCAACCAGAAAAGATAACAAAGAATAAGAAAATAAAGTGGATATAATGAGTTGTAAAAAAGTTTGGATAAATGTTTTTATTCATTGTCAAGCCACCTTAAAATGCCCTTCAAGATTTAGCATGTTCAATCCTTGAGTAGACTAGCAGTAGTAACTATAAAATATTATTACTGCTATGTTTAGTTTTCGTGTAAATGTAGTAGTAAGTCCAATCAGCCAGGCATTGACCAATCATTCTGCTCTGTTTCTGAAGGTAAAAAGAGTCTATATATAAGGCTAGGATGTCGCGGCGATTGGCCAAACATCATGCCTCCTGGTTGGGATCCATCAAGCGGAGATCTTCCTCCCGGCTCATTTTAAAATGGCCCTTCCGGAAAACCTCTCGTTTCGGCCAGCTATACTGTACAAGCAAGAGAATGTATGTTGTATAAATTTTTCATATTATGTATTGAATATCAATTCCTTCTGCTAGTATAAATGCATTTTCCAACAAATTTCCTCAGAACTACTTAAATTCTTGTGATATGTGAAAGCGGTAATTGTAAATCATACGAATGATTATCATCGTATTTTTCTCTGTGGCCAAACATTAGTCTCTTGATCGGGATTGAGTCAGGTATGCTCTTAGAATTCTGGTTTGTGGATTATTGTTTGACAGCTAGTTTTGTATTTTACAGCCCAATCTCAGTTCCAGGTTAAAAGCAAAAGCTTAACTCCAAATCTCCACCTCTTTCCTTTCAGGTAGAATTTCTGACAACGTGAGATGAATCTGTTCTCTCGGAATAGTTACATGTACAGATATGATGAGAACAGGTCAACCATCCAGTTATTTATTGAATAGGTTCATCAATGAGTTTCTCAATAATTTGTATACATATATGTAACAAAAACGATGTAAAACTGGGGCTTAGATTAATTCTCCCAGACATGCCAGGTGAAGAGACTGATGACTCAAATAATTTGTGGGCCACTCGGTTCGCAGATTAACCCGCAAACAAAAAATCGACACTATTAAATTGAGACATAATGGCTAAAACATTTGAATAATCAATCGAGGCACTAGAATCCTCTCCACAACCTGAAGAGTGCGAACAACTAATAACGATTTTCACGTGGAGCTTAAGAGTTAAGACTACCATGTAAAGGTCGCTGCCAACCGCCCTTTGCCACCACTGGGTTTGCCATCTTTTTCGACAACAAACTCGAAGGCTTAACTAATGGCTCCGGCCTAACTACCACATTTGAAACCACCTTCTTTCTCCATGCAATCGTCATTACTGTCACAAATCTTCTGCTACCGCTGCTTTGTAAAACCTAACTACTCAATACTTTAACTTGTTATAAAAGAGAATAGTACATTGTTTTAGAGAGAAAGACCACAATTTGCCACCTACAAATCCAAATTTCGCTATAACAATCGAGAACACTTCTATGGAAAATCATACCTAGATCTCTAAACGTCAAGCTAGGCTTATTATTCTATAAATGTATTTTTATTTTATTTTTATAAATATTGGCTAATAGCAATAACCTTGAAAATTAAATTGGCCTTAGTTGTAACATTGGATCCACACTGAAAAGTTGATTTGGTCAAATCCTAATGTTGTCTTTTATATTTTGAAAACATTTCTCAACCTCAATTTCAAATTTTCTTTCTTCAAATCCGTTTTCCATGGCTAGCTCCTCCGGCAAGTAACACGGAGACCAACACAAATATATCACACACATTCCCAAAAGTTTCATTTCCTTATTTTTCCAAACAAAATCAACAATGGTAATGATCGCAAGCCTCGCATTGCTCCTTCTTACAGTCTTGCCTCTGGATCTTCTCTTTCTCGCTTCCTTCTTCGGGGACGATGTTTTCTTGCCCTCCAACGATCTTGGACTGCTCGTAAAGATCGCCCTCTTCACCCTGAGTAGTTTCATGATGGTAATTCTTTTCTCGTACAAGGACACAATCCTCGGAGACCTTGCCATGTTCGGGTCCCGAGTTCTAGAGTTGTTCAACGTTATTTTTATCCGCGGAAGGAACAAGTTGAAGATCATGATGATCAGGTCAATTAGTACTCCAGCTGCAGCTCATGTATTACAAAATGATGATCTCTTGATGGAGATCTTATTGCACTTACCAGCCAAATCTTTACTCGGATTCAAATCTGTTTCCAAAAGATGGCGTGCGCTCATTTCCAGTCCTCAATTCGCTGTCATATGGGAAACCCGGCCAGTGTCCGGGTTCTTTCTACAGAATACTCGTTCTTATCCCGACATGTTTTCGCGTCCACGAGACTATACATTCGTTTCTTTGAGTAACGTACAAGCAATCCTCGGATGCTTCGAGGTTTCTAAACTTGAAGTCGTATAAATTGGGTAATACGAGGATGGTGAACTCGTGCAACGGGTTGTTACTTCTCGAGCAAGGATGTTTTAAATTCACGGTTTACAATCCTACCAACAATAAACGCAAGACACTTCCTGTGTTGGATCATGTTGGTGTCACCAAGCAACTACTTGAAGGTGCCATTTTGGCATTTGATCCTTCTAAATCTCCCCATTATAAGGTGTTTGTGTGCATCAAAGACCGATCTACTTGGTTGGACGAAAGATTTCATTTTGAAATATATTCGTCGAGGACTCGGGCTTGGAGGAGATTCGAGGACGAGGGAGATGCTCTTGGCTCGATACGATATCTTGACTACTACTTCCCAATGGGACACTTTTGGAATGGTGTGATCATATGGCAAGGGAACCACAACAAGTTGTATGTTTTTGATGTTGACGAGGAGCACGTACGAGAAATTCCATTTCCACGTTTGTTGGACGTGATGTACATGGGACAATCCGAAGGTCGTTTGAATCTAGTTCTTCGTGGAAGCAATACGGGTTACGAAGTTTTAGAACTAGAAAAGGACTTCAACAAGTTTTCTCTCAAGTGCCATGTTGAACTTATCAAGGTTTTGAAAGAGACTCCTTGGATTCCAATAGTGAATCTTGAAAGATACAATGATGTTCCTTGGTTTTATAGTTTCAATATATTGACATTGGTACACGGAAAAAATGAAGATTTACGAGCCTCATATTTGGTTTTTCTGATAAATCGCAATCTTGTCATGTCCTATAATATGAAGAACCATAGATTAGGTTACTTGGGTAAACTTCCTTGGAAACTTGAGGGTGTCCTCCAAAACGATGTTCACCATTACAATATCTCACTTTCTCATGTTTTATGATTTCTTGACACATTAAGCTATTTGTCGGGAAAAATGTACAAAATTTTCTATACAAAATAATTTGACAATTGACGTGACTTGTTTTATATCATATTTTAGTAATTTAAGTATTAAAGTAATCCAGCATAAACGTGTACCTCATATTAGAGTAGACAAATCGAGTGTCAGGTTCAAGTCATTTGAACCGTAACCCAATCCTAAAATAGTTTCAGATTGATCGGGTTCCAAGTATAACATACACTGATTTGTCAGGTTACCCGACCCAGCCCGAAATGGGTTAGAGTGGTCAGGTGCCCGTGGGTTTGGGTCCAAATGACCAGCTCTACCTCAGATTGATCCTTAAAATTTAAAAAAACACATGATCCATAAAATAGTATAGAAGAATCATTATCCTCCAAATGATGTTAATATAATGTAACAAAATAGTTGAACTTTACCAGGGTATTCCGAAAATAACGACTATGAAACCTGATGGGAAATAAAGATGCTCCAAATACTGAAAACCTAAAATCCTTCAACAAAAACCTAAAACTCACACATTCATTTGACTCATTTTAGTAAAATAGCCCTCAAGAATCCTGCAACACACCTTCCGCATTTTCCAGATCACCCTTTGAAGGAACCTGCAGCCAACAACCACAGATAACATCAATAAAATAAAAAAATCTGCTAAACCAACAAAGAAAATATTGTCTTATTACTCTCATTAGTCCCAAAACAATTGTCTTATTATTTTCTAGCAAGAATTAAAAATGGTTTTATTAGTGTCCAACCTTCCTCGTGTGTCCCTGCGTCATTATTGTCACAGAGGCAATGGTTCTAACTTATTTTGAGAATATTATTCGTAATTAATGCAAAATTCACTTACCAATACTAATAGGAAAAGAAAACATCTAATTTAGGACGAACATTTTTAGCAAGAATCATTACTTTGAGGCGGAGTATATATAAAATCTACGTGAAGAAATTGGGAAATCAAACTACTCAATCAAGCAAATCCCAGGAAGTAAACATGACTAGTACCAACACTCGTCAAAGAATTTAGCCCCATTAAATTGTAGAGAAGAACAATCATACCTGTTATTGTACTTCGCAACAATGCATCACCAACTATCAATCTCAACCTTCTCACAAAATCGTTTTTACTTATCTTCCCTGCCTGGATAATGTCCCAAAAGCAATTAACACAAAGGCATTACACATTTAAATCGGTAAAGATAATTAGAAATGAAAGAAAAAAAAAACACACAGGCATGCAACTGGAAATACCATGAAAAGCTCATAATGATTATGAACAAGATCCATTTCTTTAGCCGGAACTTTGTTCAATATTGCAGCAAACAGCATAGGGAAAGGCATCCAAGGGGAACTAGGCTTCTTTGGAGTGCTCGAACCCATGCTAAGAGCTTTTCCCTGAGACATTCCAGATTCTGAAATAGGACGACTCTCACTTTCCTAGTAGGAACAAAGCTTCAGCAATCAGTAGAAGATATACAACCGATGTTGAAAATAGATCTAGGTCATCACCATTACACACGCACACGTAAACACAACTACACAAGTTATATTCATACATGGATCTAGATAGCAACATACTGGCATGCAAGCTAAACAACTACAGGATCAGATAAATAAGTAGGGAACATTTTCTTAGTTTTTTTTTTATCGCTTTCTTTGGTGCATGCTTTTCTAGTCACAATTTCATATTGCCTTTATGTATATGCATATTTCAAAATTAGGGCCATTACATATAGCTGCCTATGAGCCTTTGGACCCGGAGTGAATCCTGTCCAACAAGTCGAACTGTCAAATATGTTTTCTAATACAAGTGTCAGGGTATGACCCTAAGTTGTAAGTCCAAATTGGGACTCGTGGTCTTCAATTATTCTTGAACATGTAAAACATGAGCGCACTGCACACCATTAAGTGAAGAACAATGCATGCGCATTGGAATTTACCTCAGACATGAGAATGAGAGTTAGAATCTTTACCATGATGAAATCAATGTACAACAAAGAAATCTTAGGGAGAATTTGAAGAGAGAAATGTAGAAATGATTAAAGAGAAGTGTAATTGAGATCTCTTTCTCTATCTAAGGAGGGGCCGAGGGGGTATTTATATTCCTAAAGATTGAATAATGAAGCGACGACATGTGATTGGTCAATGATAATGTTCCAATGATGTCATGGTGACACTGTCCATCCTGGGGTCTTGTGATGAATTCAGGTGAGAGGTTTGAGAGATTACCTTTAACACTTACCTCGTCCCAGAGTCCTGCCACGTTTTGAGACCTCACATGCTAGTCATGCATAGTGTGTAGTTATTCGAATGTCAAGGACAATCTACCAACAAGACGTGACCTCCTTGAGTCATGCCTAGGCCTAACTTGTCGAGGTAGCCACATGTGGGTGATGCCAAGGGAATACATGGTAACGAGGAGTGAAGTACTTGATAAAAATGATGAAGTCTGGAGAAGTAATCTTGAGAACCCTGGTGAAGAGGCCTGGGAGAGGACCTAGGTGTGGATTTGCTGCTTAGACAAAAATGGCTAATTATTTGGGAGAATGATGACCTTGATGAGGTCGTCCTTGGGAAGGTTCTCTAGTAAACTTTTCTATATCTTGAGCTCCTTGGGTTCATAAGAGCTCTTTGACCTTCGGTTGTAATTTGAGCATTGTAAGCTCTACAAAGCCTTTGTCTTCTAAAAGCTATTCTAATCCCTTCACTATTCGTAGGGTCTTTATGTCATGGTGATAGAGGAGGAGGTCCTGCAAGTGAAAGTAAGGTTCCTCCAATAATGAAATTGTTTTGAGCCAACGTAGCACACAAGGAAGCAGCTACGTTGTCAAGTAGAGTCTTCAAAAGCTTCGGACCTATCTCTCCAGCAAGGCCAGGGATGTTGGTCCTTGAGCATAAGGAGAAAGGTTTGTTCTAGTAGAAGAACCTGCTCCTTTGTGAGGAGAAGGGTGAGGTGAGATGAGACCCCACGGTTCTTGTTGTGATGGTCTCGAAATCCCGATAAAAACTACGAAAGAGTCATTTCAAGACTTACACACAAGACTCAACCTCATCCATGGTGATAGAGTCAATCCTACCACTTAGCCTCTCTTGGAGAGGGAGTATGAAAATAATCACCATATCCAGCGGATCCAAAAAAAAAAATGAGCACTTCGAGGGCTTTGGAGTGATTGCCCCAAATCATTGTCAACCAAGCAAATACAAGATCTAGCTTTCAGCTTGTTCTTGGCAATGAAATTAATTTAATGAACCTTTTAACTCAAAAGCCAACTAACCCAATCAGTCAAATACATCTTTGTTATCCGAAAATCAAGATATGAGCCTAAGTCCAAATTTTGGAAGCCATCCTCTAATTCTTCCTGGGTCTACAAAAGATAGGCACATAGTTAAGTGAAGAATAGTGTATGCACTAAATTTCACCTAAGATGTGAGAATGATAATCCTACCATGATGAAGGGACTGTAAACCCCCGGAAAGTAATTTCTGTGAGTTTGAGGTCAACGAATGTGACTACTAGAATTGGCCATATCCAAGCCTGTGAACTAGTCCATAGGTTATAATTACACACACATACAAAAGTTCATTTACGTTTAACCAATCAAATAATGATTAAAATAAAAGCAATATCAAAAGCTACTGAACTAAATGATATAAAACAAAAGCATTATCAAAAGCAACTAGCTAAATGATACACCAAAGGACTAGTTTGAAACACTAACCGGATCAGTTCCAAAGGACTCGCACAAAAACCGGCCCTCACGTCCTGGACAAAATGCTGTCGTCACTGATGCAACATTATTATTCGCACCTCCTATCAGATGCCCTGTAGAAAGAAATAATATAAAATACTAGAGATCAAGTACTATAAAGGCTGCTTCAAAAAAAAAAGTACTAAAAAGGCAAATAATATATTTGTGGTATCATACAACATCAGCAGAAGCCGCAGCCAACTAACTCATTAAAACAGTCGTTGGAATGGGGATGCATCGCTTGTTTGATATATACGCATCAATAGCTGAAGCACTCTTTCCTAATAAAACTAGGACTTCTGCACTCCAAGTCTGAAAAAGGTATTGAGCGACTGAGATTGTCTTGTTAATATCTGACCGTCAATTTTTTTATAGGCAATTTGGTACTTTTATTAGCATAACACACAAGGAGGGAGGTAGAAACAAAGTACATAACAGGACCGTCAAAATTATTCACCTTGTTCCATCCAACACGTGACCAATTGATTGAGTAGTGTGTATACCAGCTAGATATTAGCATAAAAGTAACTAATCATCAAAGAGACAAAATTCATAGAGGAGCAATATATCACCTTCAGCATCAGGGAAAACCTTGAAACTAACAACAAATTCTGGGAAAATGTGGGTGTTCATATTCATGTTCCAGACAACATAATGCCTTGGATTTTGAAGGTCATCTACTCCACTATCAAATTCCTCACGTGTAGGATGGAATTGTCTAGTCCCACGTTGAAGAAGCTCCATGTTTCCCATTATCACACGACAAAATAACATGTGTCGTATCCCATTTTCGTCAACATCACTATAGCTGGCACTGTAAGCAAATCAATTTGTGAACCCTCCTCTACAGAGCATTACGATAGAAAATAAAACTAAAAGCTCATGATTAGTAATGCAAACGACCACGTAAAGAGAGAATGAGAGATATAGTTCCATTCAATTCACTTCCTAAAAGAAAGATCCAGAAAAAGGCAAGCCACCTCATATGTGAGAGATATTGCATTGCTCACTTCTACTTCTGCCTTCTCAAGTGCCAATACAGAGAAAGCAAAAATGACTAAGTCACATTCCTAAATGTCAGTTCTAGACTTGAAATACACAATGTGCACTTCCTAGAAGAAAGATCCAGAAGAAGGCAAGCCACCTCATCTGTGAGAGATAGTGTCTATCCCACTTCTACTTCTCTGCCTTATCAAGTGTCAATACAGAGAAAGCAGAAATGGCAGACATATTCCTAAATATCAGTTCTAAACTTGAAATACACAATGTGTAAGAACCAATAAATTGGAAAAAAAAAAAAATCTCCAACCTGGTGTTAGAGCAGCCTGCGGCGGAGAGATGTACACCAATGCCATATAGGGACTTAGTTGTGGACAATCCACAGTGTCCAAGGCCATACATCATAATTATGGGCAGTGCTTCTTTAGAAACAGCAAGCCAAGCATATCTAACATTTGCCTCACCACGATACTTTCTGGTAATCTCAATCTTCTTCTGGAAAAGCTCCAGTCGAGCTCCCATTGAAGTACTAGTGCAACGGTATACATCGACTATATCTGCATTGCTAATGTGGCTGATTCCTGAAAGAAACATCTTCCGCACATAATTCTCATCCAACGTGACCCTTGTCTGCTGATTTTGTTCAGCAGTTATATCTATGTTTGCATCAAATGCCTTGTCGCAAGTATCCTCAACTTCAACAAAATGGTTGCTAGAAGTTCTCTGAGCAATTTGAATCTTACTAGCAAGAGCATCTGACTCCCCACTGCACTCCTTTAGTATGAAATTACCCATTCCACTTATGTCGATTTCAAGCTGCAGCTTGATCTCGTGAGGCCCATAAGCCTCCTTATCAATAGATCCATGATCTTTCTCAAATCCATGTTGGAAACATTTAGACGACCTTTCATCATCAGCGCATATTTCTGGAAAAAAGCAACTGCCTGCTTCATCGATCCAAGCAATGGGTTGTTGCTCACCTGTTTTTAAGTCCAGGGAAAACATGTGCAAGAAATCTAGCACATGACGTTGACCACTCAGCTCAACCTCAATTGCAGCCTTCTTTATCTGCAGATCTTTCTTAACCAAGCTAATGAAAGTTGGAGGAAAATCACTCCACTGCCCGTCCTGATAATACATTAACCGTTGAGGTACCCCACTTCTCATAAAATTTGAATAGCATCTAACTAAAGATCTAGAAGATCGATAACCACAGATCTTAGACTTGGTCCTGCATCTATCTAATTTCCTTCGTTTTGCAAGATTTTTGGTCGACGAATTCAAGTTTGACCAGTGTGATACTGGTAAAACTGCATGAGGAACCCCAGCAAAATATGTTGCATAGTGGGCAGCTCGTTTCCTCTTCAAACCGAGCATTACTTTGCGGCTCCTAGCCAATACCCTTGCGTTCTTTGTTTCCATATCTTTCTACTAAACCAATCCCTATCAATGAGAGTAGATCCAAAAGTTCAAATGCAAAGTTAATGAAGCCTCGAGTCTTCAACCAATCTCAAAGTAACAATGGCGTAGACGATGATTGGCAAACCCTGGAAAATCGAAGCTAGTCAGAATATAAATTACATAGTGCATACAATAGTCAAGAAAATGGCATGAAGCCACCATATGTATGCACCCAATTATAAACATTTTCTAACATGAACTCTAAAGACTAAATTATGCAAGTGGAAAAAATTCAGTAGGGCTAGAATGAAAGTTCACAAAGGAATTCAAGTCAGCAGCATCTTTTCGAGATTGCTATATATTGGAATAAAGAAAAGAAACTAACTGTATTAGAGATTTGGCTGTCGGTATAAAAATAGTGGAGACCAACTTACAAATATATAATCCTAATAATTAGTATTGGGTAAAATGCCATAATGCAACAAAGATATTATAAGTTCAAATAATAAATCAACACACCCTCAAAAGTCAAATTTCATTTAACCTAAGTGCTTTATCTTTTCTTTATTGATCTTTACTAGAATTATCTCTAGTTATATCTATCCCATGAGTTCATTGTTCGGTATTATTAGGAATACAAAAAATTCAGGATCTTCACTCCAAATTCTACAGGCTGCCTTTCTAGGTCACTCATCACAACTGATATATCTGAAATCGGGAACATTGAGACCTGGTCCCAACAAGAGACTTTTCTCGAACAACCTAACCAAAGCTCCTTATAATAGTCACAATAGTCGATGCACTTTTCTCTCCAAAAGCAATGTGTAGAACCCTCACAAGATCCAAGCTCTGATCCTCAACTAGAAGTTTAGATCTTTCCAAGTGAAAGATTCTATTACGGGATCAAACCGATATAGCATAATTTTAGCTAACAGCAAAGTCAGAAAAGGAAAAAAGAGGGTATTTTGGTAAAGTGAAAACTAGTGTCGGATTGTTTGATATCAAAGAGCACGCACGATCATTCTTTTTAGTTAAATCGTTCTCGCATTAATGATGTTAGATACGACAAATATTACCAGCTGCAAGAAAGATTCTCTGGCACGTGAACTTTATTGTCAGCTTACAAATAAATAAGAAAATGCATTGAACTTACATAAAAAACTTTAAAACACCCTGAACATGTTCAAAATCACCATTAATGAAAGGAATGTAAATCAGGCCAACATAGGCAAGATTATATAGCACAAGATAAACACATACCGAGAACTGCTGTTAGTATTCATCCTGTACATCTCTCTCTCTATAGCCTCAACTAATATTCACAGAAGAAAAGCTTCAATCCCTTGCTTAATCTACAGAAAGGGCGAGCTCTGCACCTACATCATCCAATTACAAAATCATGAACAACCATAAACCATTGTCTGAAAAGATTAAAAATCATAAAAGCAAAGGAATACCAAGTCATGTATCTTCATACAAACAAAAAAATAAAAATAAACACAAACCCCTACAACTTTATCTGAGACTGATCAGATTGAACTTTTAATCTCAATTCAACAAAATAAACAGGTAAATGAACTTTACACATAGAGCCCCCAGAATCAGTCACTAAAACACATGTCAGCAATGAAAATCAACTCAAAAAAACAAAGCTAACTAAAATCGAGCCCGATCTATACACTAATAGCACAAAATCAAATCTCGAGCTACAGAAAAAAAAAACAGAAACTTAACGGGTCAAACAGGGATTTGGAGTGTTACCATCGCAATCAAGACGATAGGGCTAGGGTTGATGTTCATGGAGAAAGGTTTTGGGATTGGGGAAGCTAAAGACGAGCAAAACCCTAACTCGCCGAGCTCGAGGAAGAGGAGAGAGAGAGGATAAAACGACGGCGTCGAGACGAGGAGAGGTGGCTTTGATTTAAAAGGCGCAGCTCAAGACTGTCTGAGTCGGCGGTCCGTACCTGCCTCGCCACCTCCATCATCTTCATAGGCTGGTTGGGGTTTCTTGTGCGGAAAGCTATACCATTCGAAGGAGGCAAGATGGCATCACCCGCGGGATTCACTCAATGCATCACAGCACAGTTCTGATTGGACAAGACAGGGTTGATTATGGAATGGTGAGATGTGATTGGTGCACAGAGGCGAGGATGTGTTCCTGTCTAATAGGGGTCCTTGTGAAATTAAAATAAAACTTGGTGTTGTTGTATTATACATTTATATCAGGTAGAAACTCAATTTGGTTACAAATAAATAGACTCTAAACTTTCGTGTTTTGATTTAATTTGTTTCTTGAATTTTTTTATACTAAAAATGGTCCTTAAACTTTTATATATTGATCAAATTTGGTCATCAAATTTTTGATATAAACTCTAAAGATATGGACAATTTTGGGCTAAAAAAATTTAGGGATCAAATTGAATTAAAACACGAAAATTCAATAATCAAATTACGTTTAAAAAAAATTTATAGACTAAACTGAGTCAAAACATGAAAGTTAGGGACCAATTTAAATCTTTTACCTTTATATTACCTCCAAAATTATCCTGCTTGCAATTAGGAAAAGAATTTTGGAGTGTTCCCTTATTATTTTATACCCGACTAGAATATGAAACTCAACCCAATCCTCTCTCTATCAAACCCGAAACTCCTTTAGATATGGGATTGAATTAAGGCTCAACAATATGGACTTGACCCGACGTTAGAGGTGGCAAAATCTAATGAACAATCGGTTATGAAAAATCTAATGTTCAGTTTTACTGTTGTTAATCCCAAAAATGCATAACAGGGTGTGAAGCTAGAGGTGGCAAAAGGTAATCTGATCCTTAATTTTTTTTTTTATTCAGTCGGGTTTCATGCATAAAGCGGACATTTTTTATTTAGAGTATACCATATACGAAAGTTTTACATTGCAATCCGATTTAAACCCGACCCGACTTTTTCGAGTCGAAAAATATAGACCTGAACATGTCAGCCCATTTACTATTTCCATTCATTGTAGTCCCTGTGTTACTTCTCGTACGACAGACCAGAGAGAGTAGTGGCGTAGTGGCGTGGAGAGGACAATTGAACAGTTATGATAATTGATAAATGAAATATATATATCTTGTAACTTCTCATTGTGAATCTTTCTTTTATGTTCTTCTCTGATCTTCATCTTCCTCTTTGTTTCTCTAATCTCCTGAACTGTTGCAAAATGATCCGCATTGGTCGCATGAAATTGGTGCCATTCACGACGGAAGAAATTCCCTTGTTCGATGGATACAATATGCATGTGCATGATTGGATCGGATGTTTTTTCAGAGTTTTAGGAAGAAAAGAGATATTCGATTGTGTCCCTAGGTTGATTGAAATCAGTCGGCATATGAGAGGGGAAGCTTTCAAATGGTTCATTGAGTCAGATGTGCTACGCAAAACTGTTCGGGGAGATTATAATTCGAACGAATTTTGTTACGATCTCTTTTTTAGGTTTTGTCCTGATGAAGATGACGAGATTCAAAAATGTGAAGAGCAACCGTTCAAGGAGGCACCGGAATCAGATGATCTACGTGACCAGGTTGGTGGAGCAGATATTGCTTTGCAAGTGTTCGATGAAATGTCTCGTAGAAATGAGAATGAGAAGGCTGTTCTAAGGCATGAAGATGAGACACTACAGGTGATCCAGGAAATGGCTCAACGAGTTGAGAGTGACATAGTGACGCTCACGTCGTGTATTGAGGCTATGAAGACACGAGACATGGGTGAGGGAAGACTCCACCGTACCATGGAAGCATATGTTCTTGGAGTTGTCACTGAAGCCAAAAGTGCTCTTAAGATATTCGATGAAATGCCAGAGAGAGATTTCAGTGCCAAATTTGAGGTATCATCTCTCCTCGCTTCATACATCCAAAATCTTTTTGTATAATCCATGGTAATGTTTGCTGGCCAACTGGTATTGGTATGATAAATGTTGGTTTCTGTTTGGGAATGATTAAAAGTAAGGGTGTTCAAATTGTATTTTATAGTTGTGAAAGATATGGATTCTGTGTTGGGAACTGAGAAAGTAAAAAAGGGAAGTAGTGATGGATTTTTGGATGCATTCAAGTTGTTCATAGAAATGTATGGGAGAACAATTGTTTCACAGTTTCAATATGGTGCATTCCTGGAACTTGCCAATGAGTTTAGTTTTGAATTTCTTAGCTTCATGTAGACTGTTAAGTTAAGACACTCACTCAGTCCCAAAATGAGTTGTCTTGTTTCTCTTGAATTTTTGTCATGTCTTTCTTTTTCAGGGAATTAGTTATGCATGAATTACCAATAATATACACTTATTTTTGGACAAATGAATTAGTACAAGACGCTATTTCAATATGTGTATATCTCCAATTCCTTCAACCTTGAGAATGATAGTAGCAAGACTAGTTTGGATAGATATGTATGGGCTATGGCCAACTGGATTTGGTACTAAGACTATTATACTTTATGTGTTGGCCTCTTTGAGTCTTTCTATGTTTTGGAACATATGATTTTTCAGAGCTTGGATATCAGCATATATTTTACCTCTAATTTGGCCGTGGACAAGAATATAAGTGGGTGTGTTTTATAAGTTAAGAAAAATTGATTGATTATTGGATGTTTTAATTTGGCTTCAAGAATTTTCATGTGATATTTGCTGCAACAGTTGGCTGTTAAAAATCTAATCTTCAATTTTACTGTTGTTGATCAGAAACTGCATAAGATAGAGTGTGATGGTTCAACTGGAGGAGGAGGAGATGTCAGCAGAACCAGAGAGAATACCTCTGATGTGGTATACGAAAATGACGAGATTATAAGGTCAGCATTCATTATAATGCTTGTCTGAAACATTTTATTCATATATTGTTTGGATAAGCCAATCAGGAATTGAAAATCATATGTTGTTTAGTTGAATTCAAGAAACAAATTATTTACTTTTGAATTCAGATGTGGTATGTACTTATTCTAGCACAAGGAACTGTAGGATAGCCGCATTATGACAAGTAAACAGACTAGAGTGGAACAGATCTTAAAAGAAAGTAACAGTACGAGACTTTCATGACATTGTATAATTTGTATCATTTTAAAGAATCATATTTAATGCTGCAAAAGGTCCTGGAAAGTCAGGACATCTGGTTGTACTTCTCAATGTATGGCAACTCCTTGTACTTCTCTTTTGGGCAGGACATCTGGTTGTCCATCTTCTTGTAATAATGCTGCAAAAGGTCCTGGAAAGTCAGTTGTTGAAGATGGTGACATGGTCAAAATAGCGATGGAGGCAGCAGAACAAGCAATTTCTTCCATGAAGATGAAAACTGAAGTTGGTTCTCATGTATATGAAGGTAAGCATGGTTGTCCAACTTCTCTTTTGGGTAGGAAATCTGGTTTTCCAACTGCTTGTGATAATTCTGTCACCAAAGGTCCAGTAAAGTCAGTTGTTGAAGATGGCAACATGTTCAAAATAGCGATGGAAGCTGCAGAACGAGCAATTTCTTCTATGAAAATGAAAACTGAAATTGGTTCTCACGTAAATGAAGGTAAGCATGGTTGTCCAATAACTTTCTACGAGAAATAGGAAGAAAGGAAATCAAGTGTAAGAAATCATTCTTTCATTGACTTCATTATATTATACAAACATGAAATGGTGGACATTACGGTTTAAAGTTTTAGTGAGGCAGCGTATCAAACTTGATTCTTTTGCCCATGAAGTTGACCGGTTGAGATGGAACAATCCTTTCTGTTACTTCTTTTGTGGCCAAATTGCGGTGTCCTCTGATAGTCATATGGTTTCTTGATTATGATTTAGAGAAACATTATATTAGTTGGATACTTGGATGCCTTTACACTAACATTGAAATATCACCATTCTTTTTGCCTCACCTTATACTATTTTCATTAAATGCAGGGCAAGAGAAGGAAGAGGAATTGGCAAAAGGTACCAGCTCTGAGACAGATCTTAATGATGTTCTCGGGGCCTGGTATTCAGCAGGTTTTTACACTGGCAAGTAAGTGAAATGCTAAAACTTACACTTCGTGCTACATAATTATACATGGTTCTTGATCATCATTTGCTTTGGAGACAATAGATCAGAAAATTAATGTGTATATATGTTCAAACCTGGTTAATTATAATATCAAGTCCCAACTTGGATTGTGCAAAGGATCAGATGGTGAAACTAAACCGATATGCCAATTCAAACATGTTGTAACTTGCAACATTTGTTGACATGTCTGGAGCAAGGGACCAATCTTTAAGCCGTCATCTTTGCATCACTTGTGTATGCGGAAAAATATATTCTGTATGCATAAATTTGTACTGATGTTTAGATTCTTAGATCATTATATTAGTAGAATTTCTTGTGGTTGTATGTATGTGTTGGTGGGCATGGATCCTTGTGTTACAAGTGTCCTGTGGAACAATAATACTTGCATGTTAGAGGTTGTTTAATAGATATGTCGAATCATTATTGAACTATGTTGATGCCTGAGAACCGACATTCTGATGTAGGTATGTTGTGGAACAATCTATAGCCAGTAAGTTGCGCAGCTAGGCAATTGTCTTCTACCGTCAAGCAGATGAGGAATGGTTTTCTTACAAGTTCTGTTTATGTAATACACGGACGTGATGTGAAGAATGCAACGGGTACGGGTTACATATGTACTGCTAAAAAGAATACCTGAATTGTAAGCTGTAACTGGTTTTAGAGATCAACTAAAGGTCTGTTCTGGTCTATTTTGCTGCTTTTACACGGTGGGTTGTGACTTGTGCCATGATAATACATTCGTCGGGTAACAATAGTATACAAGGCGAAAAAGCCATCTGCCTTGCCGAGAAATCCACGTAAAGGCACATTAATACACAGGTTGGCAGTACCATTACTACCATTCATGTAACATAGCTTTTAAAATAAAAATGTTTAGAAAATGTCGTAAAACTGAACCTAGTACCAACTGGAAGCTCTCACTTGCCCATATGGTACTACCTCATTTTTCAAGTCGGGGTAATGGGTCTAATTGCTCTCCAATTCACTTGGCAACGGTATAATTTGGACCCAATGAAATAAGAGGGAGTCAACAAAGCATAATGGTCGAAGACATCCAAAAACACATACAAAGCCACAATTGTTATTACAATATGAGAAAGAAGGTCCTTAATTAATCTATCTGATTTGATAATTCAGTCACATATCCAATAACACAAAGAAAGAACCTTTTGCTACACTTTCCAATACGATCGAGAAAATATCTTATTAGGTCGTTCACTTACCTCCTGCAGAAACAATGTCTATAAATATTTAACTAAAACTTTGTTTGGTTGTTGAAGTTGCATAAGATTTCTTACTTCTCGACATTTTCACTTCTTGTAAGAGTTCTTTTTTTTATTTGACAGAAGGTGGAAGACTCATGCGGAAATTTTTTATCCCCTATATATTTTGCCATTGCCTTTGGTTAACTTAACGAATTAAATAACTTCTCAATCTAAATTGGTTCTCCTTCTGAAGTGCATAACATAAAACAGAGAACTTGAAATTTTGTCAAACAAGAAAAAACATTGTGCGGATGTGATTTGGATTGATCTCATAGTTATATTTACTTTGCACAGTAGACCGTCATAGTTTCAAGGTTGACTTTTAGTCGGTAGACCCATATGATATGAGTCGATCTTAAAGTTAGATGTACATGTTTTTACTCTATGCTACAGACAATTATATTTTCACGGTCAACCAACAGCCCAGTAGACATCCATCCATATGTGATATAGATCAAGACTTCCAGCATAGCAGAGTAGACATTGGAGCAGCTTCATCGGACATAAAATATGTCCTTTTTGACAATCATCTCAATGATAACATTTTGTATGTAAATAGAAGCCTAATTGCTCCAGCTCATAATCTAGCTAGCATAGGTGCTAGTGGCCATCACAAACAATGGCTTTGTAATATAATGATGCATGTCTACTCTAATGTTAGCTTTTAATCTATGAATGCCATGGCATTATTATCAAAAAAAGATATAGATCAACCTTAAAATTAGATCCTTATGTTTATATACTCTATAACATCGACCACAGAAATAATTAAGTTGACCAACTGCATGTAAAATAAAAACTTATTTATGTTACATTTTTTGTTTATTTAATATAAATACCTAAAGACAATATAGTAAATTCCTAATTATACATGGTATCCGAATTTATTTTAAAACTCTTTTCAAACATTGGTTACCGTACCTTCACTAACATTTTACAGTAGACAATTCAAACAATCTAAACGAACAAAGTAGGTGAAATACGTGAAAGAAAGACCATTCAAGTAACATTTACAAAGGAGTTGCAATTTAGTCTGCGGGTTCATCATTCATTAGTGGCTGTAGAATCGCAAAGCCTCTGTTTCATGTAATAATCCCTAGAATGACTATGGAAATCATTGGGCCTTTGTAATAATTATGGCCCATTCCCATAAGATAGCTCTGTTGGGCCCGAGAGAGGCCCATATATTCATTGAAGGCCGGGTTCACCATCACTGGTCTGTATTCTGTAAGTCTGTAACCGTACGAAAAACGGGTCAAGCACAAGAGAAAGAAGGGTTTTTGTTCTACTGTAATTCATTGAATTGGTTCCTCGCAGCTCCACTCCCACAGCCACAAGAGAGATCACAGAAGCTAGGGAAAGAGAAGAAGCGTTGACAATGGCGAGATCGACTACGAAGGACGCTCAAGCTCTCTTCCAGTCCCTCCGTTCTGCTTACACTGCCACCCCAACCAATCTCAAGGTCTATATACGTCTCTTTCTCTCCCACTATACAATATGTATCGCCAAACCTTAATTCTTATCAATGCTCGTTTACCCTCGCAGATCATCGATCTATATGTAGGATTCTTGGTATTTACTGCTCTGATTCAGGTACCTGATCGATACTCTCTAGATTTAGAGCTCAATTATCTGAATCTGCTCTTACTGTAATATCTGCATTTCCTTGTGACTTTCGCATCATTTGCCATTTTTCGCTGTTCAATTGCGAGAAATTGAGAACGTGACCCCATTTTGGTGATGAGAATGGAAAAATGGTTATGGTGATGTCACAAAGACTCAGTTTATCTTTTGTTGCTTTTAGAGATAGAAAATGCTCCCTTTCTTTGTTGTATGGAGCCTGATGCTTTAAATTTTGTTTGGTCAGGAAATTATAATGTAAAGTTGCTTTGTTTCACTTGATTTGCTGCAAAGATTCATTTTTTCTGAGTTTATTTGTTTCTACTTTCTATCTAATAAATGTTAAGAAAACTACCTGATTTTGGTTTGTTGTCTCAGAAGTTGGAACTAGGTTATTTCATGTAATCCAAAAATTTGAAATTAAGGCTAATTGGTTCAGTTATGTTGAAGAGAATTAGTCCAAATGGGGTTATTTGCTCAAATCAGGTTTCCATAATGCAAATTTGAGCCCATTTATTTGTAATGTTGATCTTGATGACCTACATGCATTGTTAAGTTTTGATCACTTAGAAGTTAAGTTTTATATATAAAATTGCATCATAGTGAAGTAGAGAAAAGACTTAATGTTATCAATTGCATCCAAAATAAGCATCCAGTGTACTAAAAATGGTTTTACCAAGTTTAGTGCCTGCTTGCAGAATCATGCTTGGATTACCAATAGTTTCATTTAGATATGTCAGATATTAATATTTGAGTTTTGTTATAACAAGGGGCATGCAGGGTACATGAAAAAATCAATCAGGTATTAAATTATTCTTAATAATATTATAAAGTCAAAATTGGACACTTAATTTGGGGTTGGGGCATAGGGCGATTTATTGTTCAACAGTTCATTTGCCTCTCATGGTTCACCCAAAGTCTATATATGAGCCTTTCTCGTTTGCAGATTGACTCTTGCCTGGTAGCATAAAGCTCAAAGCACATAATAATGGAAGGAGTATCAACACCTAGCCTGATGCATATAACACCATGCCTTCATGCACCTTTATCAATATCACGACCTGATGCATAAAACACAAAATAATGGAAGGAGAACCAACTTCAGTACAGATTACTTGCAATATATCTATGTTTAACTTCCTGCAAGCTCCTGTCCAACCCTGTTATTTTCATTCATTAGTTGAAGTGTCAAGGTTAAAGACTTAAACAAGTGTAAAGGATTACAGATAGTAGATACCTTAGGCTTTGAGAAATCTTGATCAAACAGTCCTTAAAATATATTGGATCTGTACTTTTTTTTCTTCTGAAAATGAAGTCATCCAGCTTTTCATGTAAACAGTGAATGTACTTTTTATTGTTCTTTTCCTCTTGAGTATTGGTGTCAGATTAGGAAGGATATATGGTTTTCTTTGTTTGGGATTGTGAAAGCATACCATACTAATTTTTCACGGCAAATGAGTCTACACTCTACATAAGTATTTTATAAAACCTTACTTGCTTACTCTGCTGGAAGCGCTGAGAATTCTCCTCTTTTGACCTTGCTGCCTTACTCTCGGCCTTGCCAGTGTATCAAGTTTGAAATTGGGTAAACTGGATAGTGGATACAGATTACAGAAAACGTCCTTGCTATTACTTGATTTTGTTTATTTGTAATCTTGTTTTGTTGTTGTTCCTGATTAATATTAGGACTCATTAGTACCGCTGATGTGCAGGTTGCTTACATGGCTATTGTTGGCTCATTTCCATTCAACTCCTTTCTTTCAGGAGTACTTTCTTGTGTAGGGACTGCCGTCCTTGCTGGTAAGCATTTTGTGCATGGGTGAATCTCTTGAAATAGAAACTTCCTTACTCTAGTGAGTTTGGGTCTGAAACTGATCAGTTTATTGGTTTATTTGGTTATAGTTTGTTTCCGTATCCAGGTGAACAAAGAAAACAAGGAATTTAAGGTAAGATGTTCTTGTTTTGTCATATGATGCATTCGTTGTAAGGGGTGGGGAAATTATGTGATTTTACATGTTTCTTTCCACTCCAAACTTTTTGAGAAAGGATATAGATGTTTCCTCTTGTATTATGGTAGCCAAGTGCTGGCATGTACGTTCATTATCGTTCAAGTTCTTTGCTTGATGGTATCCATTGATTGCAGGATTTACCACCAGAGCGTGCTTTTGCGGATTTTGTTCTTTGCAATTTGGTGCTCCATTTGGTGATCATGAATTTCCTCGGATAGATTTGAGCCCTCGACGTGTTGGAATGTTGTCTGATACTCTAGAACAGCAAGTTGTAGCAACAAAATATTTTATGAATTTGATGTGGAGAACTTTCGTAGCTTATAATTTACATAGCTCTCACCATACATGAAATATGATTCTATTCAGAAATTGAGATTTTCATGCTTCATGGTACGAAACAAGCCTTGAATACCTTATATTCCTTGGAACAAAACTTGAATCTTTGATAGATGATATGTTGATCTCACAAGGCCAAGGAGACTTTGGAATATATTGCTATGTTTTTAGATTGTATTTGTCTGAAAGAGCTCATTGTTCTTGTTCTTTATTATTTAAAAATGACAGAAAATTTGATCAAATCTTAACTAGTGACTATCAAATTATTGTACTATATAAGAGGTTGAGGAATTTTAGCCTAGATACAAAGAAACTGGATTTACTGAGACGGGTACGGGGTAAATAGCTGACCTGACATCATCTAATTGGCCAATATTAATTAGCTGGGACTCCTTTTACTCACTATATAAACATGCTCCTGGTCTATTAAAAGCAAACTTAACAATGCAAAAGAAAAAAGAAAACGACACTAACGGCGGCATCAACTCGACACGTGCGAACGTTGTCGTCCTCACACGTGTCCGGACTCAGATAACTCATAGATCCCCAATCCAAAGCTGACACGTCAGCAATAGTTGACGGGCGATGAAAAGCACGTGATTCTCACGTCAAAATTGGGCGCATTTCCATCCCCACTTCCACCAATAAGGCAATAGCCAACGCAAATTGCAATAGCCCCACATTTTCTCTCTTTTTTCTCACTCAGATAATCAAAAATCGAACACAGAAAATTAGCATTTCCAGTGTTTTCTCCTATCGCCCGCTTTCAACGAAGCCTCTACTACCATGCCCGTCTCCTCTTCTCCTCCGTTCACCTTCCTCGCCGCTGCCACCACATCCGGTGCCGC
>JAYMSZ010000106.1:0-29615 GCA_036897665.1 Pelargonium citronellum
GACTCAAGTTAATAATTTGGGTGGTAGGGACTAATTGAGATCAATTTGTCATACTTTTAGGACTAAATCGGATCAATTAAAAGTACAATGACTAATTTGGACTAAAATTGATAGTACATGGACTAATTTGGATCATACTCCTTAACTTAACAACGTCCCATGTCGTATGGTCGGCTTTAGAGTCCTTGTTCTCCTCTCAATCCCATGCTCGTATTATGCAAATTCGGTATCGTCTTTCTACTCTTAAAAAAGACTTAACTCTATTGTTGACTTTATGCAACAAGTCAAAATATTAGGGGATATTTTGGCTATTGTCGGACAACCATTAAATGAATATGAGCTTGTCACATATGCTCTAGCTTGTTTAAGATATGAATATGATCTCATTGTCACGTCCACTACCACTTGTTCTGAACCATTATCACTCAACGACCTTTACGGTCACCTTTTCACTTTTGAGTTGCGTTTGAAACACAACGACACTTCCTTTGTTGTTCATCAGGTAATGGAAGATAATGTTGTCCATAAGAGTACCAATTCTAATCATTCTCGCGGTCGAGCTCGTTTATATGGTACTTCTAATAATGTGACATATTATGGACGTGGTTCGGGTGGTCGTGGTAGTCGAGGTCGTGGAAATTACCAATTAAATCGTTCGGTGTGTCAAATTTGTGAACGTCCTGGCCATACTGCACTCAATTTTTATGATTTGCAACAAGCAACTTCTTCGTCTAATGCTTCAACCAACTTGGCATCTACTCAATCATGGACTGATTCAGCTTGGTTTCCAGATAGTGGTGCAACAAACATGTCACAACTGATGCAACTACTCTTCAAAATCGTGTGAAATATAGTGGAGCTGATCAGATTCGTGTAGGTAATGATGCAGGTATGTCTATTTCTCATATTGGTTCCTCCTCTATTCACTCACCAAATTCATCTTTTGTATTATCTTATGTTCTTCATGTCCCAGGATTTACCAAAAATTTATTATCTGTCAGTCAGTTTAATAAAGAAAACAATGTCTTCTAGTTTCATCCTAACTTTTTTCTTGTCAAGGATCTCGTCTCCCGAAAATTTTTGTTGCACGGTCTGAACACTAATGGTCTCTACACTCTGCAACTTTCCAACCCTTGTTTTTGTGAAGTTTGTGTTGGGGAGCGAACCACTTTGGCTTAATGGCATAGTAGATTAGGTAATTTAAATCTTGGTTTAGTTCGTCGGATTATTAGTCAAAATAAATTACCCGTTACTTCTATTCAGTCTCATATTTGTAATGTTTGCCAATAAGGCAAGAGTCGTCAGTTACCGCATGTCACTACTTATAGTCCTAGTCGTGTTCCTTAAGAATTGATTATGTCAGATGTATGGGGCCCTGCTCCTATAGTGTCACGAAATGGTTACAAATACTATGTCAATTTTCTTGATCATTACTCGCGTTTCACCTGGCTTTTTTCCAATTAAACAAAAATCTGATGTTCAATCCGTTTTTCTTCAATTTCAATCTATGGTTGAGTGAATGTTTGACAGAAAAATTAAATTCATTCAAACTGACTGGGGAGGTGAGTATCGATTCGACGTGTTCATAATTTCTTTCACTCTATAGGAATCGTCCATCGTCGTATTTGTCCTCACATACACAAGTAAAATGGTACAACTGAGCGTAAGCACAGACACATTGTTGAAACTGGTTTGTCTCTATTATCTCATGCTTCTGTGTCTTTCTCTTATTGGGATGATGTTTTTTTGTGTGCTTGTTATCTTATTAATAGAATGCCTTCAGCTACTTTGAGTTTCACAACACATCGTTCGCCTAACTATAAATTTCTTAAAGTATTTGGTTGTGCTTGTTGGCCATGTTTACGTCCTTACAACAAACATAAATTAGATTTTCGATCTAAATTATGTCTGTTTCTTGGCTATAGTTCTTCTCATCACGATTATAAATGTTTTCATATTCCTACGGGTAGAATGTTTATATCTCGTGATGTGATTTTTGAAGAACAACAATTCCTTTTCACAACTAATGCTTTGTCCTCTCACAGGTCTCTACGTCATCTCCATCTGTTGTGTCAATTCCACATGTTCATCCTGCACCATCATCTACTGTTGTTACTCAACTACTCCACTATATTCTCATGCGTCTCCCTCGTATGTTGCATCATCATCAATTGGCTTGAAATCATCATACAGATAGTCATGTTATGACTTAAGACAACCACCTAAGTCTCTTGCCTACAAGTCTGCACAATCTTCTCAACCCAAATCAAATATTGGTTTGATATCAAACCCAAATCATATGACTCCATCTTCGGTAGCGGTCGAACATTGTGGCACTCCGATTACATCGTCAGACTCATTTGCTTCCACGCCGGCCTCATTTGACACCTCTCCACCAACGTCTGATATTACTCCGGTCTTTTATAGTCTGTCTCATTCATCATTGACGGCTCCTCCATCGAGCATAGATACTGCTATACCAAGTAATGCTCCAACACCCTTAAACTTTTCTCAGTCTCCAATTCCTGTGAGACTTCCACTCTCTCGACCAGTGACTCGACTCAGTAACAACATTACCAAGCCAAAGCAACAAACTGACGGTACAATACGATGGCCAATGCCAGACACTTTATTGGCTGAAATTGAGCCATCCCTCGTAGAACTAACATGTTTTTCAGGTGTTGTCAAAATACTAGAATGGAGAAATGCCATGCATCAAGAATTTAATGCATTGATTCAGAAAGGAACTTGGGCGTTAGTACCTCCTTCACCGAATGCTAATATAGTTGGTTCCAAATGAATTTTTCGTCTCAAACGCATGTCGGATGACACAATTGAGAGACACAAAGCTCGCCTAGTTGCACAAGGTTATACTCAACAGTTTGGGTTAGACTTTGATGAGACATTCAGTCCCGTGGTGAAACCAACCACAATCCAATTATTCTTTCATTTGCTATCTAATAATTGGTCAATACGTCAATTGCAAGAGTCAAACCTCGACCTCGCCTTGCATTACTCATTAGTATGCTTGATCGTAGATGTCTAAAATGCCTTTCTTCATGGTGCTCTGTCGGAAGAGGGTTACATGGCTCAACCTACGGGGTTCGTACATCCTAACTTTCCTCATCATTTTTGTCGATTGCGTAAGGCTCTTTATGGACTCAAACAAGCACTTCGTGCTTAGTATTCACGACTTAGTTCCAAATTATTTGATCTCGGCTTTATTCGGTCCCAAGCAGATTCATCTTTATTTCTTTTTAACACTGCTACCACGTGTCTCATGGTATTGTGTATGTCGATGATTTCACTATCACGGGTTCGGATCCTAAGACAATGAGTAACTTTATTTGTAACTTGCAAGTTGATTTTTCCTGTTAAAGACTTGGGCAACCTGTCGTGTTTTTTGGGTGTTGAAGTCATCCGTACTCAGACTGGTTTGTTGTTTACCCAACAAGGATATATAACTGATATCCTTTCTCGAACAAGAATGCAACTTGCCAAGCCAGATTCTTCTCCGATGTCTAACATTGATAAGCTCACTATATTGCTTTCAAGGGTCAATTTATGATATTTTTAGAAAGGTTTCGAAAAGGGATTGGATATGCAATGTTCAATTGTGTTATCTAGGTAGACCCTTAATGGGGGAAAGTTAGGTCTTGACAGTATCACAAATGAATTTGAGTGGGTCAAATATGAGAGATTAGAGGTTCAATCGGATATCAAATGAGAAAAAAATAGTCATAGAGGGGAGACATAAATGATGGGAGACATAGAGGCTCGAATATGGTGGAAGAATCTTGTGGGCTCAAACTTGGGTTGAGTTGAAATGTCATCTTTGCCACTCCAAAACGGTTATATATCGAGTAGTTATTTTATAAAATTTCATGCATCATTAATAGTTCATAAAATAAAATGAACATAAAGTGCATAAATATTTTCAAAACAAGAAAAATAGGGGAAGAAAACAAAAAAACAAAACCTACATATTATTATGCAACTCATATTATTCACATGAAATGTAGATACGATTTGACCCACAAATTTCCAAAATAAAAAAATAAAAATAAAAAACAGGTTAAGCGCAGGTTTGGTGTAGAGCGAGGAAGGAACAGACCCTTATTTACCATATAACAACAGACCCTCCGTTTCCAAAAAAATGCTCCTCTCGCATCTCTCAACAACAATAGCTACAGCTACAAGAAGAGCAACAACAACACCTACAGCTCCAATCTCACCGCTCTCCTCTCTCCGCCTCCTCCGCCGACCTCCTCTCTCCCTCGCATGCCGTCGCGTCTCCTCCGGCGCCACTAGCATGGATTCTCCCTCGCCGGACCTCGCCGCCGTCACTCGCGATTTCAAGAATCAGAGCCTCTCCGCCGATTCTGCGGATGAGAACACCAACAAGGTTCGATTCAAGCTTGAGGATCTGAAATGGGACCACTCCTTTGTCCGAGACCTCCCTGGCGATCCCAGGACCGATACTATGCCACGCCAGGTTTACTTCTTTTTTCTTACTTTTTGTTTCTGTTAGTTTTATATTGAATGGTTTAGTGAGAATCTGAATCTTGTGTTTGATATGAAGTTTAGTTGTTTTACATAATTTTCAATTTGTTGTTGTTGTTTTAATTGCATGTTTGCATTAAATTCATTTTCTTTTTGTTGCAGCAATATCTATAAATTTAACATACTCACATTTAATGGTAGTTCTTTTTGTTTTATTTTAGCTAACCACCCACCTACCTTAACAATTAGTGAAATTGGTAAATTATATTGGTATATTTTTGTACTGAAATATTGATTGGGGGTAGGCGTGATTGTGTGTTTAGATAGTTGATGATGCAACTTAAGGAGATTTCTTGGTTAGGAATGCAAAATCTGCCAGCTGAATTCATGAAAAGAGAGCTCTTATGGGTGACTTCACAATTGGGGCTGTCTGCCCGTTACAAGATATTGGGCTTTAACATAGAGCTAATCTCCTGGAAAGTAATCTAGACGGATTTCACCATAGTGCAGTTATTTGGTTTCCATATTTCAAGCTACAATTACGAGCTTATGATTATTTATTAGAGATTCTAAGCAATTGTAATTATACCCAATTAGAACCTTGTATTTCTTTGCCCTTTGTTTGGTCGTTGTCATGCTATTAATTTCTCTCCACCTGATGTACATTCCGTTTTTGTTCGCGTAACACTTTCTTAATTTATAGTGTCAAATTGGCACTATAAAATTTGTAACTTGACAGCGATTTGTTTTGTGTCGCCATTGCATATTTCAGGTTAAGTTTTTGTTGTTCAACATTTTGAATTCATTGACTAGTTTATCTTTGGCTTTTACTTCATTTGGCATATTCATTGACCAGTTTCCTTTTATTTGTCTATTAACACAAACTTTAGATAGTTTTACTAAATGGCCTTCATAAAAGGTTCTTCTATTTAACTTTGAGGTATTAGAAAAGGGTATGTTTGGAGAGTAACTTGTTGTTGGTTATTTCAGTGAAACATTATCATGCTTTGTTTTATTTATATTAAAGTTGCACACAAATGAAATATTTCAACTGTACAGATTGATCAATGTATGCATGTCTTGTTTTAAATACTGTCTAGTTATCAGTTGGTTAAAGCTGTTCTGTTACTCTTGAAGCACCTATGAAATAAGTGTGTGTGCATCAATTTGTAGGTATTTCATGCGTGTTATACAAAAGTGACTCCTTCAGCTGAAATAGAGGATCCTCAGCTTGTTGCATGGTCAGAATCTGTTGCCGAGTTGCTTGATTTGGATCCTAAAGAGTGAGTTTCATCTTAATTATTATATTTTGCATGTCAGTTGTTTATATTTCTGAATTCATTGAATAGATAAACGTAGACAATTTGACCGAGTCATTAGTGGCATTTTTGCTAGATCATGGCTTTTGAAGGCAATTTGAAATTATGAATAGATTCTGGAGCCCTATTTTAGATGTCATTGTTGAAGACCACAAGTATTAACTTAGATTTTCTCTCACTAAGTGGCTTTCTTTTCCTTGATTATCTTGTTTAACCCGATACAAGAAGTATGTCGTGCCTACTTTCCTCATACCACTTTACCTTACTGGCATCTTAAAACTTGAATAATATTTTGATGCATTTACTTATCATGAGAATGTGGTTAGAAGTAAATCAAGTAATTTTCCCCAGAAGCTGTATATCAAATTACCAGGAGTTTGATTGATTTACTCGGTATTTTATATGATTCTCATACTGTTTTGAGTTACTGAAACACAACTTATAGGTGCATTAAGTATGAAGGTTTTATGAGTTTGCTGTCATAATATTCTGATGTCACTATGGCTAGTTAGCAAAGGGTGGAAAGAACATAGCAAAGGAAAAAAAATGCTGCTATGGCTAGTCATTTCATCTCTTTCTCATCACACAAGAATTATTGTTGGATCTCTAATTTTGCCTCTTTCAGAAGTCAGAACTACTTCAATGCATTGCATATTCTTACATGTTATTGTTGGTAGTATACAAATTGATGATCCCTTTTTAAATGTCACTTGCATAATTTTCCAGTTTCTGAGATTCCTGTTTGTATCTTAAATCTGTTATCCTATTTTTCTTTAGACTTACAAAAAAAATCCCTTTTCCATGTTTCAGATTTGAAAGACCAGATTTCCCCCTTCTGTTTTCAGGGGGATCACCTTTGGTGGGAGCGTAAGTGGTGTTGCTCAAGTTTGCATCCAGAGAACTCATTATCGAGCCCTCACTTATATTTGCCTTATCTACTTGCATGATACTCTTCCTTGCAGGAGTCCTTATGCTCAGTGCTATGGAGGGCATCAATTTGGCATGTGGGCTGGTCAGTTGGGTGATGGGCGTGCAATAACTCTTGGAGAAATTCTGAATTCAAAGTCTGAAAGGTGGGAACTGCAGCTTAAAGGTGCTGGGAAGACTCCATATAGCCGTTTTGCAGATGGTCTTGCGGTTCTGCGTAGTAGCATCAGGGAATTCCTCTGCAGTGAAGCAATGCACAGTCTAGGCATCCCAACTACTCGTGCACTTTGTATTGTGACAACAGGAAAGTTGGTCACCCGCGACATGTTTTATGAGTATGTGCCGCAACGACCAATTACTATGGAATACTGCTTGCATATATATATATATATTTTAGTTGATGTTCAACCAGCATGTTTTTGTGTTATAAAAATCTGTTGGAAACATAACATTATTTTCTATTGCTTATGAGAAATCAAAGGGGTTACAGCATTTTTGATGTGTTTACTTGTTATTTAATTGTATAGAGCAGCCTGAGGTTTCAGGACAGAAATACTTTGGATTCTTTGTTTCTTTTCGTGAACACTTTTCATTTATTGTTTCTTTCCTCATTTTGGCTCTTTAGCACTTAGAGCATTTTAATTCACCATTGCTAGAAAAATTTAATATTTTGTTAATCCTATAGGGATTTTTAAAACTTAATCAGGTCTGAAGTACATATATGGAAATAGAAACTATACTCATTGATTGAAGGGGCTGTTGAGTTTCCTGTTATATAGAAATAAACTGATTTATTGGTGAGTTCGGTTATAGTTTTGCATTTCAGCATATTGTCTTGATTTTATACTTTTGTATTGGTGCATGCAGTGGCAATGCAAAGGAAGAGCAAGGTGCAATTGTTTGCAGAGTTGCCCAGTCCTTTTTGCGTTTTGGCTCATACCAGCTACATGCTTCTAGAGGGAAGGAGGACCTTGAAATTGTTCGTGCTTTGGCTGATTATGCTATCAGATACCACTTCCCTCACATTGAAAATATGAGTAGAACTGAGACTTTATCTTTCAGTACTGGTGATGAAGATCATTCAGTTGTGGATTTAACTTCAAACAAGTACGCAGGTAATTTTTTGAATTTGAAAATAATGTTGGTGACATAGATGACGATTACAAATTTAGTTTGCATGGTAAATGAAGTTTCTACATGTAGTGCTGAAATTTTTAGCCCACAATTGCCTTTTGTCCAATTGTATCAATTTTGTTTGTGATGCGAAATTGCTTCTGTGGGAGAACTGTTACGTATATGGGTAGCCCAATTTTTATGGGAGATTTGTTTACTTAGTACACTTTGCATTGGTTTATTTTGGTTTCTCAAAGTGATTGGATAGGTTTACTCCCACACTCCTACAGTTGTATTTCCAGCATAGTTTCAGGTCCATTTAGTATGTATCATGTTTGACCTTCAAGTAAATTTTCTATGTACGAGGTACTGGACACTAGTCATAGTTCTTTCCTACATGTTAGTTAATAAAAGTTGATATTGAGGCTGTGATGCTTGGTTCTATATCACGCAAATAGCGCTTGCAGACTGAACTAGGCTCATTGAGGCTTCTATGGTATATCTGTTAGTACAAAATAAAAGAAAAAGAAAAAAGAAGCAAAGAGTGTCTTTTCAACAAAAAAATTGGGGCAGCTTCCCCAACAACTCATAAGGTGTAATGGTGTATCCGTCCCTACACGTGTTTGTGCGCAATGATGATTGACATTTTTTTGATAGAAACTCTCATTGTAGAATTATTAGTTATTTAACTGGCTATTTGTTCTGATGGATCATATCAGCCTGGGCAGTGGAGGTCGCTGAGCGCACCGCTTCATTGTTTGCAAGTTGGCAGGGGGTTGGCTTTACCCATGGTGTGCTGAACACTGACAACATGAGTATATTAGGCCTCACCATTGATTATGGTCCTTTTGGATTTCTGGATGCTTTTGACCCAAGCTATACCCCGAATACCACTGATCTTCCTGGGAGAAGATACTGCTTTGCAAATCAGCCTGACATTGGCTTATGGAATGTTGCACAGTTCACATCAAGTCTAGTGACTGCCCAGCTAATAAGTGATAAAGAGGCAAACTATGCAATGGAGAGGTGAGTTTTGGTTTTCAAGTTGTTTTTTTAAACATAAGTATTTTTGAAAATTAATCGTAGTCTGGATTATTGCAGATATGGAACCAAATTTATGGATGACTATCAAGCTATAATGACTAGAAAACTTGGCCTTCCGAAGTACAATAAACAGTTGATCAGTAAACTCCTTAATAATATGGCTGTTGATAAAGTTGATTATACGAATTTCTTTCGATTGCTTTCCAATTTGAAAGCTGATCCCAACATTCCAGAAGATGAGTTGTTGATTCCTCTGAAAGCTGCTCTTTTAGATATCGGTCAGGAACGCAAGGTGGCGTGGATCAGCTGGGTGAAATCTTACATACAAGAGGTATATTGTTTTCTTCCCCAAGATGTATTGAAATTCTTCCATTCGATTCTCTTGTTATTTTAATTTTTTTTATTCCTAATATATGTCATAATATTTATTATATGGCATTCTTAAGTGCAAAGTGTGCTTGCTTGCTTGGAATTCAATTTTGGAAGTTGGCGTTTTTGGTATATCTATAGACTTTGTTCGGTTACTAATGGATCTACAAAAAATGATTTTATGCATGCATTTGGGTTTGTAGATTACTTGGTGCTTGTTTTGCTTGTGACAGTTACATTACTTGTGTGGTCATTGCCTTGCGCTTTTAAATGTTGTAATGTTGAGCTTTTAGGAAACTATCTTTCTGCGCATGCTACAGTTTCTTTGCAAATTTGTTTTTTCTTGTTTATCTAAATGTGAAAATCCTGTTAGAAGTCATCTCTTTGATGGACCTATCGTTTGTTGTATTTCAAATATGTTAGGATTTATGCAGGAAACTAGCTGTGAAGTACTACATGAACCTGATTAGCTTATAGTTTATATTGATTTATACAAAAATGAAAATTTTACAGCCACTCTCTGGTAGCTTTGATGTATTCATTTTCACATAATCTGTCCTGTTGGGATAGATGGAGAAAAATAGGAATTCATTAGTTCTTTAGTCTTGTGACCTCTTATTTGCTGCTGCAGTTGGCTGGTAGTGATGTCTCAGATGAGGAGAGAAAAGTCTCGATGAATTCAGTGAACCCTAAATATGTTCTCAGGAACTATTTATGCCAGAGTGCGATTGATGCAGCTGAACTTGGTGATTTTGGAGAGGTTCGGAGGCTGCTTAAACTAATGGAACGTCCATATGACGAGCAACCGGGAATGGAGAAATATGCTCGTTTGCCTCCTGCCTGGGCTTATAGGCCTGGTGTGTGTATGCTTTCTTGTTCTTCATGAGTTGCGCGTTGGATTTGTTATACAATTATTGAAAAAGAAGAATGGTTGTATATATTAGTTCAACCGGCAATACCGACTATAATAAGTGTAGAATCTGTATACTCTTATGCCCTGAAGTAGAAAAAGGTTAAAATTAGCAAACAGTTGTAAGCATATAATTTTTTGAAATTCTTATTATCATGTATTGCAATTTGCAACTGGTTATGGGATCTTTGCAGTCTAAATTCCAGTTCTTGCTGCTTATTTATCAGTTATTTATGTGCCTGTTTATTGAAAATAAAGTCTTAATTCCCTATAAACTAGTTTGAACATTTATGTATACAATGGTAGAGGGTGTATATATTTTATTAATTTTCTATGATTTTTATGCAGTATTTGTTGAAATCCTGTGAAATGTGTGGTTCCTGCCATTAGTGATAGCCCAGTAACTCGATCTCAAATCATCAAACCAACAACCATTGGTGCAAACAGTTTAATTCGTTTGGTCTTATTGAGATCTTAAGTTCGATTTTCTATTCAAGTGCATACAAAATATGAATTTTATTTTTCACCAATTGAAAATATGACAATACAAATGGGATAAGGCTAAATCGCCCATGATATCACCATCTACAGTTATATTTGACGTTTTACGAATTGATTAACCTGTCCACATGAATTTTATAAATGTGACAAAGCCTCTTAACCCTAGTCTAGGGCTTTTGACACCTTATTGCACCAAAGTGATTTTTTACACCACCACCACCAATGATGTGTTGAGTGGGGACACCAAAGTGGGATCGATCCTAAGACCTCATCCTACTCACATAGCTGGAATAACCAACAGCGCTATCTTTAGTAGTTTTTAATTTCATATAATAAGTTGACCTGTTCATATACAGGGTATGGTGGACCTGATATAAAGGTAGCAATTTTGATATATTTTTCACAATTTTTTTAAAATAAACGGGATAGAAAAAATGGTTATATCAGCTTCTGGTTGGGTTAGATTTCAATTGAGGTGACAATCAGTTGGATCAGATTTAGTTCATTTTTCGGATTGAAATATGAAATTCGATAATATTTAGATCGAATCGAATTGGGCTGGACAAATCTGCTCATTTTACGTTAAAATGACTGGATTTGTGTGATTCAATTGATTGAATCGGATTGGATAGAATTTTCCTAGAATTGAATTTCTAATGCACGTGGCTTTAGATTAAATTTGGAGTGAAATTAGTAATTTTAATTTTGTGGGGTCGGCTCCAGGGGGCAGCGGGCAGTGCCCATCGCAATTTTCATCATCTGCTCTGCTCACTTCTCATTTGACTCCGTTTTCAGAAGCAGCCATGGGTTGAGATTTGCTTTTTCAACTGTTTCTCTTCGCTAAGGTACGAATTTTGCATCAACCTCAATGCCCTTCCTCTTTTCGGATTTGAAATTCAATTAGTTGAAACTCTTGTTTTTCACGACTGTTCTTGGGACCTGTGAAAATGGTCCGTCACCTGTTTGATGAATTGCCTCTGAGAACTGTGTACTTTGTTAAGCGAATTGTAATTGTGGATGGAACTCTAAATGATTTGGATTAGAACATTCCTTGCATCCCTTTTGCTAATTACACCTCCTACTATGTTCTACATTGCGCATCTCCATTAGTCACGAGCAAATTCTATACAAATTGGACTAAAAGTTTATACTTTCTATTTTAATCAGTCTGTGAAATGTGTTTGCTTTCTTCTGTTGTCTATCTTCCATCAATGTGTGCTTCAGTTATTGGTGTATCATGCTTCCTCTCAACAACTTTAATGTCGTGGGCAAGTGGTTGATTTCACTTGGTCTCAGTTTCGAGCCTCGGTGTTGGTACGCTCGCTGATAAAAAAGAAGAAGAAAACTTTAATGTCTTCCATTTTGGATATTTCCCAATGAGTTTGCCTCTTCTTGGCAATGAAATGAAACCAAGCCTAATATAATTGTTATGGTTTGTTGTTTGTGCCTATACGACCAGAATGGTGCAAATTGTGCTGTTTAGAATTAGATGTTAGAAATTTGCATGTGACCATTCACTCCTACTTTCTCTAGGATTTTGGATCTAGTAGTTGAAATATTTCATTTTCTAGTCTAGTGGGTAGTGGACATCATGTGATCCACAACATAATGATTGGATTGACACCATGTGACAGTAAAACCATAGTTCAAAATTAATTTGTGTCGCAATCTACAGGAGATGAGAGTTTCACGAGCTCTTGAGGTCTGGAAATTGGGCACTGTCAACTACTTGGATGCACTTAAGCTTCAGGAAAAACTGCTTTCTGCTAGAAAAACTCAAAAGATTCCAGATACTTTGTTGTCCCTTCAACACCCCCCTACATATACGCTTGGCAAACGGCGGACTGATCACAACTTATTAATTCCCGAACCTGATCTTAAAAAAATTGGGGCTGAACTTCACTACACACAAAGAGGAGGAGACATTACGTTTCATGGTCCAGGTCAAGCCATCTTATACCCCATCATTTCTCTTCGGGATATTGGAATAGGTGCTCGAAATTATGTGGAGAAGCTTGAGTTAACTATGATAGAATTAGCATCTCTATATGGTGTGGAAGCTCGTGCTGGAAAAACGGGTGAGACAGGGGTTTGGGTAGGAGAAAGAAAGATTGGTGCAATTGGGGTTAGGATTTCAAATGGAATTACCTCCCATGGGCTGGCATTCAACATTGATCCCGATTTGAAATATTTTAAGCATATTGTGCCATGTGGGATTGCAGATAAGGAAGTTACATCGCTAAGAAGGGAGACAAGTTTGGAACTTCCTGCTGAAGAAGTAATCCATGAGCAGTTGATTTCTTGTTTTGCGAGACTGTTTGGTTATAGTACCCTTTTCCGGAAGCAGAATGCTTCAATACTATCAGATAACGAGGAGTTGAATGAGAGCTAGTGTATGCCAAATGAATAAGTTATATTGATTTTTAACCTTGTTTTGTAATGTATACTTTGGAATATATCTTCAATGGAAATTTCAGGTTGTGTTGTATTTGTGAAACACATTTCAGTTTAGAGATCCTTTGGTGGTGTTTATATTTTGAGAAATTAGAGGTAGGGCTTTTAAGTATCCAGCAAAAATGTTTCTGATAGCCATTTGATAGAGGGCAGGTCTTCAAAATAGTATTTTGAACACATAAGATATACATGCATTGTAGGATATTCAAGAAAAGAAGTATACTAGACAAGATTTTTGAAGTTGGTCGCCATATTGTTATAGAATCTCTTTGTTTACTGATTGAAGTTCAAAGTGACATTGGTTTCATCAAATTAACTAGAAAATTACATCTGATCCAAGGCAATGTTTGATGATGCCTCATGGGTTGAAACATACAACTGATAAGTGAATGCTCTATCCTAGTCTTAGTGACATAGACCACATGCTTCTTCAACTCCCAGAAACTCCAAAGAAAAGCATAATTGCTTTTTTCTTTTCTTTTTCAAAATCTCCCTTTTTAGATGCAACCTTTTGGAATCTCTTGACCAAATCCTGTTATATATTTTTCTTCTTAAATCTCCTTGACCATTTCCCTTACACCCAGTTAGAGAGATTAGTTTATGTATTTGATGACATATTCTAGTCTCCATGAATCAAATAGAAATGGTGTATTGGTTGTGCAGCTCACATGGTTTCTTTGAAAAACCAACATAAGTATTTAGAAAAAGATACTTTCTCATGCTTCATCTAGAGAGAGAAAAATAGTTTATTATGAGGTTTATGCAGCTCAATGATTGTAAAATGTCCTTCAGTTCCATGAGTCCATGTTCTATGTTCAACCCATCTTTCGAATCTGATGAAATCAAGTGGCCATGAGGTAAATATTTAACTATTAAAGTTCATATGTGAATCCAAATTTAGGAGTTTCCCATGGCTGGGCCTGGGGGGCCAGCTTAATTCTTTGGAAGCAACTCCTTGATTTTACTGACGGAAAAGAAGAAGCCGAGTATCAGTTTGCTATATTAGGTGTAGGACAAACAGAGATCAGAGCCTATTTTGTTTTGTTCTGTTATAGAACCAAAAACTAAGAGGGATCAAGGTAAAGAAGATTTGAATAGAAAAAGTTGTCAGTGGTACAAAGTGGAAGAGAAAAAAGGAATTTTCTCAGAAGATGATGATAGTGGTTCATGTAATGGAAAGCAGGTTTACCCAGCTAACTTTAGCTGTGTTGCTTGACTAGTAAGAAAGACAAAACAAGTTATAAATTTAATATAGCAAATAAGGACAATGAGAATAAGGTTACTGATATGGTCTCATGTCATAAGTCACATGAGGGATGTTGTTTTATATTTTAGGACTGCAGACAAGTCAGAGAAATATAAATACTCAATTCAGCATCACATGATTCATTGCTTTCCAGGTCCAACCTATTAAATAATAGGAAATCTGGAATATCTGATCAAATTGGAAATGTTACTGAGACATTCAGCATCATTTAGTGTGCATTAGTTAAGGTGAAAAAAGACTTTCTGATAGATAGTATTCTGGTAATTCTTAATCTGATTGACTACTTTCATTTGTACCTTAATACCTGATAGATTGATACCAGGTTGAGTTGTTAAGTTACATCTATATATTACAGTTATTTTGTCACACTTAAGCACAAACTACATGTGCAACCCATCTTCCACTCTCCCCTACCTAGTCTCATATGAACAGCTTCTGGCTTCCATCTTATAACCATCTCTGCCACATTTTGTTTTCTATCAAACATCAAAATGAAAACCAGACAAAGAGTTCTAGTTGCTCTCTTTTCCTTAATTCTCATTCCATTTTTCATGCTGTCAATTCACCATGAGAGGAAGATTCATCTGAGAGTCAGAAATCAACCAAGAAGACTGCTGGTTTCTTTTGTACCCATTTCAGCAAGTTTAAACAAGTTGAATGGAACCATGGAAAATTCTACGAAAGTGGCAGAGGCAAGTCTAAGGGCGGTGCCACCTAGCAACTCGAACCCCACTCAGAACAAGTAACCTCAATTGCAGACTGTGTAGAGATCTAAACAAGAAAGAGAAGCCAAATCCAATTCTCTTTCCACATTTTTGCCCTTATTTTTCTTTTATTTTAGGTAGGAGAGTTGGATCTCTATACATATATATTTTTTGAACTTGCTGTTATGTTATTTTTTAGTAATTATTTATTTTTGCAAGTTTCTTAGGGTTGATGCTAATCCACAAGATGTAATTAGATGCGTTTTACAGAATTCTGTAAGAACACGTTACAAATAGTGTTAATCTGTTCTATAAGAAGATCATTTTCTTGTCACTTTCGTTAATTAGTGTATGTGTTTTTTTTTTGGCAAAAAACCTATAGTTCTATATTCATTATTATGTTAACAGAAAAAAAGAAAAAGAGCGCATGAATATGTTTACTGTGAGGTTTAGTCTTGCATTCTCCTTGTTACCTTGATTCTGTGTATTTTTTATGCTAACACGAGTCAGATGAAAGGACAGTTACATATGATAAATCTTCCAAGTTATAATAGATAATAGAATCTTCACTACAAACGGGTATGCTCTCTCTCTCATGATATCCTAACAGTTCATCATCTAACCAAATTGAATGTTCTTATCTGTTTCATGTATTAAATTGTCTTTGAAGACTCAGCATACTGTTTCATTTGATGCAGTAGCATCAAAAATTCAAAGTAATTAGAAGCAAACCATCTTTATGAAGAAGTGACTTGAAGGTGAGAAAGTAAGATAGATTATTTACCTCAATATTAGTCGGATATATACTTCAGAACCTCCTGAGCAGATGGTGTTGATAAAAATTGATATGATTCTTATTTCAGTTACCATTAGTGCATTATCGTTTAAGGCCACCAAAAGCTTTATGAATGCCGATATTCATATTGATAATAGGACCATTAGTGCAAGATCCTGATGAAGTATTAGCAAATTATGGTTGTTAGGTCATAAATACCTGCCCCTTTGAGATATCTTACAAATTCGGAACCATAAAAGATAAAACATAGAGTTCAGCTAAAAGTTAGATGATATAAATATGCTCTTAGTTGTAATCAATTGGAACACTAAGGCAATCAAAAGTATTGCTACTTTAAAGCTATAGCATGCTTCCTCTTACAACAATAAAACTTTTGCAGAATTTCCATATTTTTTCTTGAATACATTTAGAATAGATCATGCGTTACTTTCGGTTTTGTGTTTAATGATTGGTTGGCTGCAGATTTTAGAGGATGCGTAAATGAAAAAATTATTAAACTTTTCAGCATCAAAATTTATTATCGAATGATTTCATCATAATTGCATAGAATTCATCCTTTTAAAACAAGGGATGACAGTGTAGTCTAGTAACAAATGAATGTTATTCTTTTCCACATGTTTGTCATTTTCTGATATATATGCCTCCTTGTTGATTTCTGATTATCTTTCTCGCTTTTCTTTAATTAGCTCACTGCCATTTCTTTTCAACTAGTTATTTTACAACTTTAAATGCTTATACATTCTTGGTTTAGTTTGTTATAGTGATATGGAAAGTCATCAAATCTACTCTACTTCCATTAATTGAACAGCTTTCTTCCATATGTCTTCTCTAAATATTCTCGAGTTTAGATATTTGATCTAAGACTGCAACTTGTAATGAATTATTAAGGTGGTTGAAGAGAGACCTCTCGCTCTCTAAGATATCAATAAGCAAAGATAAACTTGTGGATGTTGCCATCTTCCTTGATTGCCTTTGCATGAATATGAAGATCGTGACCAGATTGAAAAGCTTTGATACCATGCCTAATTTGCACTGGAGTGATGCTTCACGTATTCAATAACATTAAAACAATTAGTACTCTTCCTTCCATCACTCACTATATTAGTTTCTCTTACCATATTTCACTATCAACATATAATTTTCCTCATATTTTCTTCTCTTTATTGATTCTTTGTCATCTAAGGATGAGAATCTGGGTTCCTTTGATGACTGTTACTTGGTTGAGGTATAGAATAGACACGTTGGGTGGTCTTGCTATTCTTCAGAAAGTTCTTCATGCCAAGATATAGGAGATAAGGATCAAGGACATGGTTAATCATATATAGTGATCTATAAAGACACGAAATGTAGTAAGGTAATTATTCTTCCATTTTCCCTCTCTTTCTGACTTTGAAACTCCTCATCTTAATTCATCATTGTTTTATCATGTAGATGCATTTATTATTTTTTACTGATACTTGATGAACACCAAGATATTTCAATTGAATGGATAATACTTTATTCAATACTAAAACGTACATTTTAATGATCTCTTCATTTTTTTCTTAATGTACGATTTAGGCCTCAAAAAAGAAAGGCTGAAGAACTGACAGATGAAGGTAAAGAATTGCCCTCCCTCACCAACTGCCAAGGGTAAATTTTTGTCCTTTCCATTCTTATTCCGCTGATATCTATTTTAACAGAACATTTGCTATCCAGTATTAAGAAATTCATAAATCTTATTCTCATAAAACAACACCGACATTTATGAATTGATCCATTTAATGCTTATGTTCACTTTGCTTCTCTGTATATCCGTTTATATTTCCTTTTCGTACTTGGATTGGTATATGCAGTCACAAATTCTCGATATAACTTACGTATAGATATTCCACTATATCTAGCTTCAAGTCTTCAACACAAAGTAAATTAATTGAAAATGAATCATCCTTGCTGCAGAACTAGCTAAGGAGATAGCTCGAGTTTTGCAGCTAACTGCAGGTAGCATATTCATCTTCTCCTCTAGACGACTACATCTTTCTCATCAATTACATCACAGCTGATTCTTGATTTCAGTTGACACAGTAAGGCGGTTTTTTCCTTCATTGCGAACAAATTATGTATGATTTTCTTTTTTGATGCTCACTTTTAGCTTATCTTATCTTATCTTATGAAGGTCTTCTATTGTTGTATCTGTGAGACTGTGACCATCCTGAGAATGCTAGTACTAATGCTCTCATTAGTGACTATTCACATTACGAAGAGCAGAAGGGTCACAAAAGTTGAGTATTTTGGTTTCAATATGATATGACTGCGTATGACTGCGGCTAACGCCATTTTGTTAACTTAACAGAGTCAACAACATAAAAATGAGGTATGAATGTCAACTTGCATAATATATCTATTGGCATATGTTACATTAATTCTTCAAGTTCATTTTCTCCATCTTCTAGTCATTCATAGTCAGTCATAATGTCACATAATATCTTGTTAACTTAATCCTTGGGAGATCGATGTTCTAAAGAAGGAAAGGAACTCCCACAGAAGAAAAGATTCTTATATTATCAGTGTGTAATTCTAAACTTGTAGTAGGAAGAGAATCATCAATTCAATAATGGACTGTGAGTCTGTTGTTACTCGTCATTGCCTTGGAAAGCAGAATGAGATGGCCTTGGAGGGAAGGTTCAATGAGCCCAAGGAATGCCAAGATGGGGAAGGAAAAGGAAGAGAAAAGAGCCGGTAACTTGACATCAGCTAGCTGATATAAAGTAAGTACCCCAAGAAGAACATTAGTCTATTTCTGCCCTTTTATTGTGCGCAAAGCAGACAACTCTGTATTTTGATGTGTCATGAAAATGGATACTGCTGTTTAGTTTTTTTAATTAAACAGATTGAACGGGCATCAATTTTTGTATGCACGTATATGTTTGTGTGCACATAATTGTCCTTCTCTTTAAGGTTATTTATATTGACAAATGATTTGGTCATGTAGGCATTACGGAGAGCAATAGTGAAAGAGTGGGCGAAACGTCATCCCTGTTAGTCCAAACACTAACTGCTGCATGAAGTTCCACGTAATAAAATTTTCTTATGTCCGTGTTATACTTGTATATTTACAATCGTAGCAAGCATTTGTGCTTATGATTGGCGCATAGTATCACCCAATAAATGCATATTGCATTTTGCTAATTTTGTGTCCTGGCTCCAATTCTCTTCCTATTATTACTTGCTGATCCAAGACGCCCGAAGAACCACTAGTTGTTGAAATCCGACAGAAAAACGATTCTAATTTTTTTAGGCTTATGGGAATGGATATTGTCAAGTGTTGTTGACTTGTTAGTTATATGATAATGAATATGGTGTGTTAGAGATTATTTAAGGAAACATATAGACCTATAATGCTCACAATTAATAACGTCCTATATGTCCTTGTGAATTTATTGCCAGTTGATTAATTTTCCCATTAATAAATTTAAAGCTGGTGGACATTTTACCATTCTATTTCCAGATTTTATAGCTATGAGTGTACATACTTAAAATGAAATTTGGACAGATTAGAAACCTTACTGGCACATTATTGTTTAACTCTACATGCATGAACTCAGGTATTGGATACATTGTTTGAGTGCAGCTCTTTGTATACTTAAGCAGATGTGCGGTTGCTCAACCATAGACAGGTTATAGAGAAGAAGATGATTTTTAGTTAATTCTGAGAAGTTGAAAATGATGGCTAGAATCCGACGTCCAAGAACTCCTCGAACTGGAGATCCTCGTTTTGCAGTGGAAGTAGCAAGCAAGAAAATGAGATGGCCATGCTTTCCCCCAAATTCAAACTCTGTGTTTGTGGAACCCATGGGTGAGGTTGATGGGGAAGCAAGTGCTCTCTCTGCTGCATCTGATAACCGAAAGGAAAGGATGATCATTTCTGATAATCCGATTCGAACAATGGTCAATTCTGATCCTTTTCATTCTCAGTCTATGGCTGTAGCTTCTTCTATTTCTTATATATCTCTAACCTTCTGTTTCAAATTTATCCATGTCTTGTGTATAGGTTGTTTACCAAGCTAGAGAGGAGAATCCAGAGAGCAACCATGACAAGTCCTCTCTTCAACTGTAATTTTCCTTATCACATCTCTTCTCATCACATCAAACCAGAAATCTATTTAATTAATATTGAACTAGTGCTCAAAGCCTGTGTTTGACTGTGAAATAGGCTATTGTTCTATATTTCATGTCATTAATTTTTGTTCCCTTAGCTAGATCAATAGATCTGAATCTGTTCCATCAAATGGAGAAATGGCTATCAATATGCATGCTTAGGAAGATTTATTATGGGTCTTGAATTCAAAGCCTTATTTTGGCTTCAGCCATTCACAGATAGTGAGCTTAACTTGTACAAAATCAAATTTTGTATCCTATTTGGATCTCTAGTTTCAATCTGCATTTACTTGTAGTAAAGTTTTGGGCTTCAAGAGAGGTAAATCTGATGCACTAGCTGTTCCTAGTACTAAGTATGTTTTGATTTCAGCTAACTTATTGTGTTGTGGACATATACTTATAGGAAGGAACCTAATCTGTCTGAATCTTCAGCCACTTCAGAGAAAGGTCAACAATCTCTTCTTTCTCTTCTCTTTCATATATATATTGAAACTCAATTCATTGTGAAGCTGAAGTTTGATCTTATGAATACTCAGTTGTGGAGGAAATGATCCCATTAAGGAAGAGAGAGAGAGCAAGAAAATGGGGAAAAAGAGAAGTTGCAAGGAGTGGTTCAAGAGTATGTGCATATGTTAACACCCAGAACAAAAGATGCAAAGAGAGAACTTTTGTGGATCATTCTGTATGCGAGTACCACCTCGGAGAAACTAAAATCAAGAGCTTGAAAAGCATATATGCCAGCTGCGATCAGCCTCGTGGTCCGTGATAAACAATAGCCGAGTTAGGGGTGGTCTGTAGTAGGCAAATGCCCACTCTAACTTATGTTCAATAATGTGTGACCTCCTATTCCGCATCGTAAGTCTGAGTTCATATATCTCTTGAAAGTATGAAGTCGTTGTAATTTCTTATTTAAAAGTAAAAACTATAGAAAATGTGTCCCCGCGGCAAGCTCATTGACGACAAATATATAGACATATCATGTATCAACCAACAATTAGCTGCTGTTCATCAGATCAGAATATTACCAAAACATATCTAAATAATACTCTATGTATTTCATGATATAACCATTTTGTTATGAACTGAGGACTTTTATATCTATCTTTGTTTATTAGCTTTATTCAGTACTGTATTGGCTTGGATCTGCATGCATGCAAGCACCAAATACAATCATTGATAAGTTTTCAAGATATGTTGGAATTTCTTTTGGTGTTGCTCTTCTCATATTCACTTGTTTGTGGATAATATATTATCCACAAATATCATTTACATATCAGAGTTTTAGAATACTGATAACTGAATATTTAATTGGGTTTATAGATTAATCAATATGCTTGAGGAGTTGATTTCAAAAATAAAAAAAAAAAGCTTGAGGAGGGTCTTTTTTCTTCACTCTTATTCTTATTCAACTCATGAACTGTTTGTTTTTTAATGGTTTCTTTCCCTTGTTTTAGAACAAATATTACTGGTTAGTATGTAATTTTTAACTCGTCTGGATCCATTAGTTGGGAACACTGTCGTTGAGACTACATTTTTCGTTTCGAAAATTGAAAAGATATGATAAATATAATATTGTTCGAACTCGAATCATAACTCAATGCATGTATTACAACTACTATTTAATGAATTTTTACTAAAAACGTTTAATTTAGATGACATATATTTAATAGACTTCAGTGATAAAATTTGTGTTTAAAAGAATATATTCTCAAGACATTGTATGAACTCAAATTTTTATTTGTTGTTGTTGTTGAAGAAGACAATGAGAAGAGAGAGTCAATGGAATGTGATCAAATTTGCTGAATTTATTGATTTGTATGGCACATTTTGGATGCTATTCAGGGTATATACTAACTCAAACTGATGGTTTTCTTCTTCTTCTTTTTCTTTAGGGTTGTGAATATTGATTAGGGTTTGAGCTCAAAGATTGGTGTTTTATTATACCATAAATCTCCTCAAAAGTTAATTAAATGATATAAATATTGTCGTTTTTATGATTTCATAACTATCATGAACCGATTTTGAAGAGGACTATATTCTTCCACCCGTGTATGAGAGTAAATATGAAAGAAAAGAAACAAGTTTAGAATTAAAACTTACATTTAAAGATAGTCTAGCAAGAGTCGAGAAAGATTTTACGTTCATTTCTATAAAAATAAATTAGAAAGTTAATGAACTGTAACTAACCATGGAATTGTCAAAATGACGGAAAGAAAAGATAAAGGAAAGTTCTAATAACTAATTAATGAATCTTGACACGTTTCTCTTTATCTAAGATGATGCCCTGACCCCGAACAACATTCAATATATAAAAGTCAAGGTAAATCAATTCTGATCGGACCGCACAATTTGGCTTGATTTGGACAAAATCAAACACGTGGCATTGATTTGGTGCTTTGTGGAGCATCAAGCTTCTAGTACGCCTGCCATGTGGAGGCTTATGAGCGGAGGAGAGGAGGACGAGGATCATGTATGGTCGAGCTCACAACGACAGTCCTAGACTGAGTTAAACTAACCCCATACGATGACTCAGTCCGAGTGGAATGGATTTATATGGTGGATTGTACATGAAAAGTCAATAATATGGTGTGGCGTGGCGTTGAGAAGGACAATGCATTTGCCACATGGCAACATTTGATTGGAAGTGAGCGTTAAAGGCGTGATCGGGTGCAGATGGGACCACGCGAGCTAAGGCTTGGATCGAGTCAGGATGAGTTTACTTGTAGTAAACGAAGGTAGGGTGGTGACACCTGACAAGCTCATCAACCCTCCACACGAGTGGGACACATGATCAATTTTTGAGCTCTGATTGTGTATTCTTCAAGTATTTTGAGGCTTTATGAGTTTGATAGTGGTCCAATTCGACATTTGCATTGACTATTCTTCATCTAGGCACTTGATACTCTTGCAATGTATAAATATTTTTGGCTTCTTTGGAGAAATATTTTGGGTTTTCCTTTGTCCAACCCTACCCTTGATGACTTGGCTCTTGATTTTGGCTCTAGAATTTAAGGCGTTTTGAGTACACCCTCGAGTACACGTGATAACTCCACAATGAGTTATTTTATTCACGAATTTTCATGCATCATTACTAACTATAGGATATTGATATGTAATTTTATTCTATGAATAATTTTTTATTTTTATTTTGTGCGTGTATTCTTATTTATTTTTATTTATTTAGCCATAATTTAGACAAAAATAAAATAAACTAAAATATAGTAGATATTATTATAGAGAAATTAGGAAGAATCCAAGAATTAAATTGACTTTAATTAAAATGAGACAAATCATATTAGTGCATGTACTTTGGTCAAATGATAAAAAGATGCATGAACCTTTAGTTTGTAAAAATAAATACAAGAAATTTCAATTTCAAATAATTGGGTCAACTTATTTAACAATGCTAATAATTCATTTTGAAGAAAAAAACAATGCTAATAATTTTTTGTTAAATATGTTGACAGGACAATTATTTTGTTTGTTAACTCACATATTGTTTTGTTTTAAAGAGAGTGAATTATTTTTGAAAGGAAAAATGTCAAGAAAGACTTTAAACTATTTAAAATATGTCTTTTTTCAACCTTGAACTTTCAAATGGCCGAATTAGTAAAGTATTGACTATTCTATCATTTGAGTCTAAAGTACAATTCATCTGATTTCAATTTAATTCATTCCACTATTTTTGTTAACATAATTTGTTAAATTGTGATAACGTGTACCATTTTTTTAAATTAAAAAAAATAATAAAGTGAAAATGATGTAGCAAATATTCAATTTTTTGTTGTACATTTGGACACCAACTTCTGCTAAACGGTGCCATATTACTTAATTTTCTTGCTGCTCGAATGACGCAACAAATATAAAGAAAAGAAAATCAATTTAATCGAATAATACTTTATATTTTGCATTAGTTGAAAATAGAATGGGAAGCTAATTTATAAGCTCTTTAGTATAAGTACAGTTTTATAAATATTGAAGAGTCGTGACTTTTTTGATCTTACGATTTTGCTAGAAATTGAAATACTGATAATATAAAAATAAAAACAAAATATTTATTAAATATAGAAATTGAAAATAAATATGTATACAACGTCATTCGGATGACTAAAATATGAATAACAGTATAACACACGAGATTGATTATTTCGTCGCTTTTCTTTAGCTTGTCAAATTTCAAGCGTTTCCGACATACGTTTCAACGTCAAATTCCATCAAACACCACGCTAGCTACTTGGATTTTGTGTGTTCCGGTGAAGCCAAGTCCTCATATCAAAAAGAAAAAGAAAATCAAAGTTCTATCTAAAAATATGTCATGTTTGCATCATAAGAAGTTGCATTATTTAAAATGGCAAATCACAATCTTAGCATCAAATTGGTCAAGCAAACACGCAAAAAATTAAATTTATATTTTTTAATTGTTAATGGATCATATTAATTAGAAGTGACAATGGTGAAAGAGCAATAAGGTTGACTCAACAATGCATACTAATTCATGGCTATGGGCCTATATATATCATTTACTGTAATGGTGAGGTCAGAGTGAGCAATTCATGAAGTAAGATTTTGTGTAACCAATTGTTACAAGTTAAAGATTGAAAACATAAAGGTCAAAAGCTATTAAATAATTGGTTTCTTATGGAGCTAAAATTAGCAGAGTGTTGGATATGTCGGCTGTGTAGACCATAGATGTATTATATATATATGGTGTCGCTGTCCAACCAAATTTGCCCTTTACTCGTTGATTTTGATGTTTACAGCGTCAATGCTAATTAATTAAGCATTTAATTACGGCTTGTTTGATTAATTTTATTGAATCCGATGCGATGTAACAATAGCTATAATGGGATTAAAGAATCACCTACTTCAAGTTGGATCGTAGGATCAAAGAGTTGGAAGTTGCCAAATTTTTGGGATTTACCAAACAAACATCTTCCAGTTTTGTTGATGTAACACTAACTTACTACTTATCATGATTCATGATTTTTAAGTCTACTTGAAATTTAAATGAGCTGAACGTGGCTGAAATGAGTATTTGAAAAAGAAGAAAAAAAATGTTTGATAAAAACAACTAATTGTGTGATAAAATAAACATAAAATGTAAAATTATCAAAGATTGTTAGGCTAATCGGTTTAAGCGCTTTTGATTCTTTTTAGGTCTCGAGTTCGAGTTTCTTTACCAACGCTATGAGGTGAGTATTTGAGTTAATAGGGGAGAACTACCCCTTGTTATGTACCTCAACTGATAAACAAGAAGTACAAATTTATGGAATGACGAAAATAAATTAATAATATGTTATTAATGTTGTTGCAAAAACATTGTATTAGTGTATGTCATTCTTTGTGTATAACCAATAATATTTTAATTAATTAAGTTGATGTAAACTAAAATCAGATCGACCTGTAGAAGTTACTTAAAAAATGTTGGATTAAATTAATGTTTGTGGCTACTACCTGTGGAGTACTTCAACACATATAGATGCTCCATGCAAGCTTAGCTAGTTATACAAGAAACCTTGTAGTATTTATTGGGAGGTAGCTTTAGGGTTTGATTACAACTTGTCAGTTTGAATTTCGGGGGATTTTTGGTTATTTAAGGAAGTAGTGAATTGTGTGTTAGGTAACAACAGATCAATGCATCATAATTTTGGTTCATTTAATCAAATTCTAAGCATGCATCGTGTTGTTCTAATCCATTACATAGGGTTTATTATTATTATTATTATTCAATGATATGACTATTCAAGTCATGCTATTCATCAATCCAAATCATGCATATAAATGATTCTAGTCCAAATTTTATAACATAGCCTCCATCTATAATGAGATGACATGATGATTCAATAACCGTCGTTTCACAAATTGACATGATATAACTGATTAACATAAGTGTAATAAAACCAAAAGGAGGGTGATTGAGTGAGTCTAAGGGAGGCAAAATCAATTAACATATATGAAAATGATGACACTCATTTCAAAACGAATATATGTAGTAATTTTTTTAATAAAAGACACTATTGATATTATGTATAACTAATTTACTAAAGTACAAAAGATGTCTCTTGTAAGACAAATACGACATTTATTTCGAAGGGAGTACAAAATTTATCATTAATTAGATTGGTTATTAAATGAGTTATATATAAAATATGTCTAACATGTGCACAATTAAATATCATCTTTGAATAATTATATTCTATTATAGATTTTCTTCATGTACCAATCAAATAGACACCTCATAATCATATACTGTATATGATACATAACTTCTAACTTATTAATATGAAAAGTTTTATTTTCTCTATTATTAAGTTACAAAAACAAGGCCAAAGTTCTTATATTAAACTTATTTAGTTTAATGTATTGTTGATCTCTTCACTTCAAACTCTTTAGTACAATAACATCAAGATATACTTTTATTTTGTCAGCAGAATCAACTCAGGGTCCATATAAGATACAGTTTCTTTTAAAATTAATTCATTTTATACCAACTAGATACACTTCAATACCCAACTAATTTATAAGAATTTTTTTGGACGATCTCTTCTCCTTCCTTTTACTCTATCTATTAAGAACATGATTTAATAATGATAAATTATTTATATTTAACCAATATAGCTGCATGAAGAGTGCAACTCGCTAGTTATGATTTATTTATTTATATATATAAAGCCATGAATGTATTTTATAATAATCTGATTATATATTGATGAACCGAAAAATAAAAACAAAAACTATGTGCATTCGGATACTGATTTCCCATGAACAAGATTACAAAAACAGTTACCAAAACTATGGAGCAAGTTCACATCATCTGCTAGCTCTATTCATGATCTAATCCTTCTTTCAAAATCCATATATATAGCTCCAAGCATATAGGAATTTACATTTTTTTATAAGGGACGGGATAGCAGGCCTACAAAGGTCAGTGTTTCACACCTCCTAATGGGAACCTCACCCGAACTAGTTGTTATGGAAATTTACATACGTAGTAACGACAACCATATAAAAGACATTTGGTCCAGGACTGTCCAAATTATTTTTGGGAGCCCAGCTCTGCTAAAGTAAAATAATATATGATTTTATTTTTGGACCGAACGAACTTTGCACAAATTTTAATTTGCGACTGTGGACAACAATAACATATTCTTAAGTGTCTTTTACTTCATTTCTCATATGAGATTTTCAAAAGTCAAAGTTTAATATATTTTTTTTACCAAGATTTGTTGGACTAAAGCATACAAAATAAATTTTAAAAAATTCAAATTTCAGCTTAAATGTTTTTTTTATGTTTTTGAATTATTAGGCACGACAACATTGATACAAAATTGAATCTTAGAAAAACATTAGAGGATACTTATAAAATCAAAGTTATATGTTAGAATGATATTAAACTAAGCATTTGTAACAAATAATTCCAATACCTCTATATATGTTAGCAATGACAAAGGCTACTAAAAAAGGAGGTCCAAAATTGGAATTTAAAACCGAACATACACACCATGATATGACAAAATATTGTCAACAATAAAAATGAGGAAACAATTCTAGTAAAAGCGCTACTATTGACTTTGGTGCACCCAAATGTAGTGTTATAGCCACACAATTAAAAATGTCAAATTTCTGGAGCCAGTGTCTCCACATCACATATAGTAATTTAAATGACATAAACCAACAACAACAATGGGTCCACCGGAGGATCATTCACAACCGCCAGAAAATGCTGACAATTTTCATCTAACGACGCAGTTTTTGCCGGTGCCGGACAAGCTCCTTCTTACACGTTAATAAATGTAACCATCACACACCTAAAATTGTGAAATAAAATTTCTCGAATTGGATAAAACTAGATTTTGTTGTAGAAAATATATCATTCTCATACAAAATATTATTTGACCGAAAATTGGTGTGGCCTTAGGTTTTACATTAGAGATATAGGAAGAGGGAAAGAGAATTTGGTGGATATGGTTTGATTGGTCTGAAAGAGACGCAATCTCAATTGATGGTCCATGCATTTTGAGTTGGTAACAACATTCAATTTCATTTGATTTATTGATTTGCAATAACTGTACCATACACGTTCTGGTATGTTCGAGTACATTATTTGATGAAGTAGGTTGACAAGAAAATTGAAATTTCATCTTTTTTTGTTTAAAGTTCAGTTTTGCTGTCTCGTGTTGGAATGGAAGTTGTTTACTGGTGGATTCTGATGCTTTTGAAGTTATAATAAAAACTGAAAACCGAAGGGATATAAGAATGTCTTCGATTTCATTATGAGTACTAATATTTTAAATCTTGATGAACAATTTGTTAGCGTCCATTTTCGTTTGTTGCGAATCAAGTGACTTATCATTCAATTAAGTTGTTGAGTTCTGTATCAAGTTTATAGCTTAAAACGTGAGTAAACTTACTTGTTCCTAACAGAATTTAAAACCTATAATATTTGATTTATAATCAATCATATAAGTTATTTTATATATATATATATATATACACACAATGTTGACCCAAACTTCTGAATAATAATTACTTTATAATGAATGCATCTCGTGGACTCATTTCTTAAATATAAAGCAAAAATGTGAAAGGTTAGTATGAACCAAAATCATGTACAAATCCTAAACAATTATTTAGTTAACATGAAAATAGATCAAAATTGCGGTGTCTTTTAAGCTATAAAGCAAAAACAATTTTGACATTAATTATTTTTGAAGTGTTTGGATTTTTTTTGAGAGATGAAACGAGAAATAATGTTAGATATTGATGAATTTAATTTAGGAGAACCACCAGTTCAGAAAATTGTACTGTATCTATTATATATATAAATTTTAAAACCCAACTAAACTCATCATTTAAATCATTGCTCTCTAGCTACCTTATTTTGATTTGAACGTTCTACCCAAAATTAATTTTTAGAAAAATAAATTCAGCTTATCAGAGGCACATTTATCTCGTTGTATGATTTTTTTTAAGGTTAATAATGAAATATCAAAGAAAACAAGTGTAAATGTATAGTATAGATAGTAGTATTAATTAATTGTGTGAGTTTTTGGACCAAACAGTACCGAAAATAGGCTTATGCTTTCTTCATTTATAGTTCAATCCATTTTAAACGTGCTCATGATCTACGAAACTTGGATCCTAGACCTAAAAAGGAAACGGACACTACACGAATAACCTTTTTTTCGTCTGCTAGCAGCGGAAACCACGTCTCCTAAGTTGACAAAAACGTCGCAATTTCTTGAATAATTTGTCTAGCATAATGAGGTGATAATACTTCATTAAATATCGTGGATATGAGTGAATCGCTCCGCTTTCACTAATTCACTTAGATAGATTTGGATGAAATTTAATGAGTTGTCATCATGCTCGCCTCAATTGTTTGGCTTAGCCTAAATAAAAATTTCTTTGACTCATATTCTTTTTCCTTATTGTACTAATATCTGTATACAGAGGAAAAAAGAATCTAAGTCATGTTATTTTTAGTTTAGTCTAAGTCAAATCAATCATAACATGACACATCATTAATATGTCACTCATATCCACCCAATGAATCTGTAGGAGCGAAACG
>JAYMSZ010000107.1:0-29596 GCA_036897665.1 Pelargonium citronellum
CAAAAAAAAAAATCAAAATGCTACATGATGTCCTTTTTGTTAAGTCTCTTCAATATAAAAATAGTACATATAGAGACTCAAATTGAGTCACATCAATATTAATGTTGTAATGTATTTTGAAAATCCATTTACAGCCTCAATGAAATGAGATTATCAAGTGGACGCTCTAGTAAAAACAAAATGAAGTTCAGAAACCCGATATGACATATGAGATAGTTTCGAGACTAACGAGAATCTTATTCCAAAGAATAACCGATGGGGGAGCCTTGAACGACAAGAAGCAACTAGTAACAACATTGGAATGGGAACCGTGAAGAGCAAGCAGAGAATCCATGAAAGACAAAATCGAAGAGATGGAAATAAATGTGAAGTGCAACGTTTGGTGATTTCATTTGATCTTATCCATCACCATTCACCAATAGAGGTGACGTCAATTAGCAGCCAACCCAACCCACAGAACCAAAAGAGAATCACATCCCATCCCTCGAATATTCAAATATCTCTCTCTATCTCTCCTTATAAATTGAAACCAACCCATCAAAGATTCGTTTTGTACGCGACGCCCCGACCTCGACCTCCATACGCCTTCCCATCTCTCCCAATCCACCACCGAAAAATACCCTTTTTCTCTCTCTAGACTCTACACAAAATATAAATATTTATCTTTTACAAAATAAATATTAAAAATCTGGGTTGGTTCCAGTTTATTCCATTTCTTGATTCTACTTAGATCCCATATTCTCTTCTTCTTCTTCTTCCATACCCATTGTTCGGATCTTTCTATGTTCAAACAACAACACCGTGTCTCTCCTTTTAATCACCTCCCTATTCTCTTCTCCTAATCACTAATTTGATTTTCCTTTCTGGTCTAATGATGGATTATTCCGAGAAAATGCAGAGGTGTCACGACTATGTCCAAGCTCTAGAGGAAGAGAAGCGCAAGATTGAGGTCTTCCAGCGCGAGCTTCCTCTATGTTTGGAGCTTGTCACACAAGGTCTCTATCTCTTTTCTCTTTTCTCTTTTCGTTTTCTTCTCCAAGTTTTCGTTTTTCGAGTTGGGTTTTTTATTTTCTGTAATGGGTTTGGTTTGATTTTTGTGGTTCTGTCAGATGGGTTTTGCTTGATTTGTTTTTAATTGTATGATTTTGTGTGACTTTTTATGGTGGATGTGTCATGGATTATAGGGGTTTAATGAGATGAGATTCTGGATGTTGGGTCTGATTTAATTGGTGGGTTATTGGTTTCTGTTAACCCCATTTTGTGTTTTTTTTATTCCTTTTTAGGTTCTCATTTTCCTGAAGAAAGATTATTATTTGCTCTTTTTTCTTTCCTTGTGTAGTTCTAATTGATCGAATGATTCTTTGTTTGTAGTGTTCTAGATTTGATTCCATGCACATTGCTCGTGTCCAGCTTATCTGATTCTTACTTGTTATGTCTGTTTGGTCATTATTCTGTTCATGTATGTTCCATTTTGGTCTTAGTCTGTACGTGGCTATGTAGATTACAATATTGCATGACCTATTTAGTTTCTGTTTGTGTTAATTTTTCAGTCTAGATTTACCAAATGTCAGCAAAATGCAGCATTTCTTGAACCCTTAGGCTCTAGATTTTAATGTCTCATGCAAATTTCGTTAATGCTGCTTCATATTGGAGCTTGATTCTTTGTCGATTTATGCTGCTTCATATTGGAGCTTGATTCTTTGTCGATTTATGCTTTTCAAGTGCAAAATTTTCATTCATTCTTCTTAATCCTACTTTGTTTTTGTCTTTGTTGTTGGAATGATAGTTGCGAGCCATGGGATTGGCAATCAGGTGATTATAGCCTCCAAAAGGATTCAAACACCAGTAAGTTCTCTTCTGCATGGGTCTTTGATTAGCTTCAGTCTTGATACTTGGGTGGAGGCAAATGATTTCTAAATTTTTATTTCCTATTTTGCATAGTCATGCCTGACTGCTTATGGAATGAAGTAGCTCAGAACGAAGAAGATTTATCCTACATGCTTCATGAAACAACGACCCCAGTCAGGGCTTGTGGGGATTTGGCTTACCGTGTATCTCAGAGTAGTAAGCCTTTTTTTTCCCTACATTCATTGATCATCAATTGGTATTTTCATCTAAATTTAAATTGTGGTTACTAGATGGCAGGAACAAGGAATCAGAAGAGCGTAGAGAGACATATTCTCAAGTTAAGAGGCGCCGTACGCTACAGTTTAACACTCAAGCAATGGATTCCCCTGAATGCAATGAAGATTTTTCGTCTATATTTCTGAAATCGAATGTTAGTGCTCATTCATGTCTTGTCTTATTTACTTACTACATGCTTTGAGATGTCATTAAGGGTTTCACCAGACATGATTGCTAATATGGTTTTTGTCAGTGCATCCTTGTGAGACTCTTTTCCAGTATATACATCATTTTGTTGTGGAACTATTACAATATTGGTTTGTAGCTGATTCCAACCTAGAAATTGTTTCTCGCGTTTATCCCTGAAACAGCACATTGAAATGTCACTTTGTAAGAAATGTTATGTTATCTCGGAGAAAGACTTAAGTCTGTTGTGGGTATCTCCCTGATGGAATGTCTTTTGTTCTTTGTTTAGGAGAAGGATGACCCGATTGAAGAGATTTTACCAGAAGTATCGCAGTGGGTTTCTGGGTTTTCAGGTTAGTCTCTTGCAAGAGTCTGTTCTTGCACAAATATGGACATGGATGTTTACTTTGTAGGTGTTCTAATTATTGTGTAATGTGTATTAGAAGATGCCTCAGCCTCAGCTTCCAGTCAAGACTGTGTGGATCAGTCATCTGATGGGTGGCTCGCTGAATGCTTTAATGACACTGATATGACCTTCAGCCCAGATGATATGTATGTTCTACGCTGCTTTTTACTTTGGCATTTGAGATTGCAACCATAATCTAATTGGTTTGTCGCATGAAATTCAGGAATTTTTCTGGGGCATCTGATGTTCAAATTGATATTAGTGGTAAGCAATATTATTATTACTTGTTATTCTTGTTTTATCTCAACATTTCTAGTGTCTCTCTCTCTCTCTCTTAATTTTTCATTGGTTCAATGTTCTAGAGTTCTGCGCACCCGAGCATGAAGCAAATCCTGTTCAGCAACGTGTTACTCGGCCTCCCAAAAATGTTGTTTTTAGTAAAGGTATGTTTCTGGTACCGATCTCTCTTGATTGTTCTGGACTCTCTTTGTGGAAACTTAGGAAGGAAGTAGTTCTGTTCCAAGTAGTATTATCTTTTGTTCCAAGTAGCTCTGCTGTGAATCTTCCAAGTAGTATTATCTTTTGTTCTATAGTGTTGTGATGATCTATCGCCAAGTATACAGGTCACAAAGTATATTTACCAACTTTATTGTTCTCGACAGTCGACTCTCTTTCTGTTGTGAATCTTCCAAGTAGTTTCTTATTTTTGTTCTATAGTGTTGTGATGATCTTTTGCCAAGTATGTAGGTTCCAAAATAAATGTACTGAAAATATTAACTTGATTGTTCTCGACCCTCTTTGTGGATCTTTAGGAAGGAAGTCTTACATACGGCCTCCTACAAAGTTAGCTTCTTCGATTGCCTATCCATTTGCCTTCATTAAACCTTGTGGCGTCCATGGAGATGTTACACTAAAAGATATTAACCAGCGAATTCGCACTCCACCACCATCAAAATCAAAGCAAAGCAACGAAGATCTTAACGCTTCTTTCCCAACCTCAGCTTTTTCTGGGAAGCCTGTTGTTGGAAAAACTAAAATCCGTACTGAAGGAGGAAAAGGTAGCATTACCATCATGCGAACCAAAGGCTGAGTAGATTTTCCCCAACTTTTGCCTGTGCAGCCCTTCTATCTAACCTCATTAATTGTGTGGTTGGATCTTGTGTATCATTCAGAGGAGCTGTTTTAGTATAGAACTTGATACTTCTTTCTTGGCTTTGTAACTGTTGCGGAATTCGTAAATCACATGAAAGTGTTTATGTTTCCGAGGGATAATTATTCTAGGTGTTAAATAGACTGTAATGAGAATCTTGATGTCTTAAGAGATCCTCGTATTTTCTTTTCGCTTGTAATCTCGTTTCCTTAATGCTAGAAGCATTTGTGTTTGATAACTACATTGACAATGTGAATCTTAATGTCGTAAAAGTTCCTCGTATTATGTTTTTGCATGTAATTTAGTTTCTCAATGCATGAGAGCATTTTGCGTTTGAATAGTTGTGTGACCATACTACAATATTGAGTCATTGACAATTATAGGCGTGTGATTTTGAGGTCTGTAATGAGAATCTTGAAGCCGTAAGAGATTCTTTTATTTTCTTTTTGCTTGAAATCTTTTCTTTTCAATGCATGAAAGCATTTTGTGTTTCTATAAGCGTGCTACCATTTTCTCTATACATCAAGTTCATGTACGTATGAGTTACCATTATGCATGTAGCAACTAGCATTTTATGGCACAAATTAATTCAGTTCAATCCAGCAAAATGAGAGTTCCCTTGCAATTCAACTTACTCATGCATGCCATGAGACCATACACTACGCTCTCGACAACATTAAAAGAGTTATATTGAAGTATAAAGTAATTGTATCATGAAATTATAATAATTTTATTATAATTACTTTTTCGTTTATCAAGAAACAACATTAAGAATACTAGTATAGACGGAGTGCTTTCAACCATTATAATACACTCGAGGTTATGTGACAATAAATCTATAGACTATAGTTACAAAATGATTTTTCAACCCATTTAATTTATTAACCCATTCTACCTTTATTACCAGAAGCTAATGTTTTTAAGATAAAGTGGGGTCTACCAGGACACGTGTCATTATCCACAAGCTGTCTAGAAAGTTTAAAATTCGGTTTCCCCAAAAGTAGCAATTGGACCACGCAACGGCCAATAAATAACTGTCTGACTCTGCCCACCCCACACTTTTGATTATTCAAAATCATCAATTTTCGCGGAATATTCATTTCCGAGTCTCGACACCACTCAGCGTATATTCCTTTTCTCTCTCTCCCACATCTCCTTTATTATTCCATTTTCCTCTTCTTCTCCACTTCGATTCGCCGATGGAAAATCGGAAACCCTAAAAATGGCCTTATCTTCTTCACATTCCTTCGCGCTTCTCGTCGTCGCGTTTTTGCTTCGACTCGCCGGCGTTCTCGGCCGGACTCCGACCACCTTGGACGGCCCCTTCGACCCCGTCACCGTCCCCTTCGACGTCAGTCTCCGCGGCAACGCCGTCGATTTGCCCGACACCGATTACAGAGTTCGCCGCCATGTCGAAGGCTTCGAGCCGGAGCAGATCGCTCTCGCGCTCTCCACCACTTTTGACTCTGTTTGGGTTTCATGGATTACAGGTTGTTTCTCTATATGCGATTGAGCAAGTGTTTGAGAAATTGTGACGTTTGTTGATTGAATTTGGTACTGTTTTCCTGATTTTATGGTTTGAATTGTTATTATAGCTATATGGAAAAAGGTCCAATTTAGTGATTGAACCATCCAAAACGTGCCGATTTAGTCTTTGAACTATCAATCGAGTCAATTTAGTTCAAAGTTATCCAATCGTGTCAATTTAATCAAAATGTTTTCTGAAACCGTGTCAAATCATAACATTCCGTTAAATAAAATATTACATGTAGGTAGGAACTAACGGATTCCGTCCATAGATTTGACCGAATGTCCTGATTTGACACGGTTTCTGAAAATTTTTGGACTAAATTGATGGATAATCTTAGACTAAATTGGCTCGATTGATAGTTAAGTCACTAAACCGGCATGTTTAGATAGTACAGGGCTAAATTGGACATTTCTCCCAATTATATTGTTTAAGCAAGAAGATAGTAAATGAATTGCTATATTTTATCTAAAATTGTTAGTTTTTACTTGATCCTTCTAAGGAACAGAATTTGTGTGAAAGTTGCTGTAATTCCTTTTTGTTTTATTCATTAATGAATCAGAGGATAAGGTTGGAGCTTTAGTTATGGTGGGTTTTGTTGTCACTTATCATAAATGCATATCTGCTTGGAAGTATTGGGGTTATGATGATTTATAGTATTTTGTTATTTATTTGCTCGCTCAAGTGAGATGCTTTTGGAGTTTTGTAGGGGAATTTTATATTGGTTACAACTTAGAGCCATTGGATCCTAAATCTGTTTCAAGTGTTGTTCACTATGTCAGCATAGCCCCATTGGGGTTATGATTATTTGTATTTTGTAGTATTGTTATTTATTTGCTTGCTTAAGTGAGATAGTTTTGGAGTTTTGTAGGGGAATTCCAAATTGGTCACAACATAGCGCCATTGGATCCTAATTCTGTTGCAAGTGTTGTTCGCTATGGGAAATCAAGAGATCAATTAAGTCACGAAGCATCTGGTTATTCTTTGGTTTACAATCAACTTTATCCTTTTGAAGGCCTTCAGAACTATACTTCTGGAATCATCCACCATGTTCGTCTCATAGGTACCTTGAACATTTACTACTTCTGCACAGTTCGGTCATTGTGTCGTCATTAATGAATCCTAAAACATTGTTTATAATTATAAATAGAATGGATAATTTGCTTGCTCACACATATGGGGAAAAAATACCTTTTGTGCAATTCATTTCTTCACGTTTTTCTTTCCTGTTGCACTTTGCATTGTGGGATCTACCTAACTTTGTTCCTTTTGTTTACGTTTATACAGGGTTGAAACCGAGCACAGAATACTACTATCAATGCGGAGATCCCTCTACTGCCATGAGTTCTATATACTCTTTCAAGACTATGCCAGTTTCTAGCCCACACAGCTACCCAAACAGAATAGCTGTTGTGGGAGATCTCGGTCTTACGTACAATACAACTACCACTGTTAGACACTTGATTAGTAATAATCCCGATCTTGTTTTATTGGTTGGTGATTGCACATATGCAAACTTGTACCTAACAAATGGAACTGGCTCAGACTGCTATTCTTGCTCGTTTCCACATACTCCTATTCATGAGACATATCAACCTCGTTGGGATTATTGGGGAAGGTAAAAATGCGAACTAGTTTTCCTCTTAGATTTCTGTGTGGTAAAAATATTTCTTTATAGTATATTGTCTCTTTTTACAGGTTTATGCAGAAGTTAGTTTCTAAAGTTCCCATGATGGTTATAGAGGGAAACCATGAAATTGAAGAACAAGCTGAAAAAAAGGTTTTTGAAGCTTACAGCTCTCGATTTGCATTTCCATCTGAGGAAAGTGGATCATCATCGACATTCTATTACTCCTTCAATGCAGGGGGCATACACTTTATCATGCTTGGAGCCTACATTGCCTACAACGAATCCAGTAAGATGACGGTGATCTTTGCACAAGCTGTAATTGTTTTAAATTATTCTAATTATTTAATGTCTTTTTCATCGCTAAACAAAGAAGTGTAGATGTCAAGCATGCTGTTGCTTAAGTTCTTAAAATCCTTCTCCTCAAGCAACAACATGCTTGACATCTACACTTCTTTGTTTAACAATGAAAGACATTAAATAATTAGAATAATACCAAATGTCCTAACTCTGCAATGTAATTATGATCCAAAATTTCCACGTTTTAAGCTCCATGTTTCCGGTTTTCATGATTATGCCTTTTAGCTAATCAGTTTAAGCAACTTTTTCTTTAGTGTTAGCAATTACTTGACATATCGTTCGGTTTATTTATGTTGCAGGTGCACAGTACAAGTGGCTGGAGAATGATCTGGCTAATGTTGACAGAACCATAACTCCATGGCTGGTAGTCTCCTGGCACCCACCATGGTACAGTTCTTACGAAGCCCATTACAGGGAGGCCGAGTGTATGAGAGTTGCAATGGAAGATTTACTTTACTCTTATGGTGTTGACATAGTATTCAATGGACACGTAAGTCATGGGTTTTACCGTTGAATCTTAGATTGTTGTAGATGCATTGCATATATGTTGTACTGATTAAAACAAGATAATTTACCAGGTTCATGCTTATGAGAGGACGAATCGAGTATACAATTACATGCTAGATCCATGTGGGCCTTTACATATCACAGTTGGAGATGGGGGCAATCGAGAAAAGATGGCAGTCAAATATGCTGACGAACCTGGTAACTGCCCACAAGCAGAAACTACTCCCGATGATTACATGGGAGGCTTTTGTGCAGCAAACTTCACATCTGGTCCAGCAGCCGGCCAGTTTTGTTGGGACCGGCAACCCGACTATAGTGCTTTCAGAGAAAGTAGCTTTGGTCATGGAATATTAGAGGTACTTTCTCCAGTTCCTATTATCAGTCTGTGTTTGCGAGAGACGTTGGTTTGCTTATAATGATTGGAAAATCTGAATTGCAGGTGAAGAATGAAACTTGGGCTCTATGGACATGGTACCGAAATCAGGACTCTGAGAATAAAGTCGGGGACCAAATTTACATAGTCAGAGAACCTGAAAAGTGCCGTACTCCTCCCAAGGCAGCGAAACTCTGGTCTGCAACCAGATAAGTCCCTTCTTAGTGATGAAAGGCTTTCAAATCATACATCATAACCATCAAAATTGCCATGGTTATGCATATAGTGCGTATCGGATCTCTTATTCCCTTTTGTCATGAAACTAAATACACACTACATTGTAACAACAGTTGATGTATTGTACTTGCAGAAAGAAGAAAAGAATAGGATTGTTGTAATGTAGAATGTTATGAAAACCTGCTGTTTAGAGCATTTGCTTCTTGTATACTTGTTTAACAGAAACATGTGTTTAAAATTGCCCCTCTGGCTTGATTAGGGAAGAAAAATGGATTCTTTTTCTGGTCTAGAGTTGAAACTGCATTAGTCCTACTTCAGTTATGTAACATGAAGACTCCTATGAATCAAATGTGTATCAAACCATCAATGTATAATGAATTGTTACTCTTTTTTTTATTTTCAGTTCAAAGCAATTATAATTTCATTCCTTTGTACATTTTTATGGCTTGTTTTACTTGTTTCAATTTCTGTTGTCCCTAATGAGATTTTTTTTTGCATACCGATTAAGGTTATAAGTGTCTTGATTACTATATTCAGAAAAATTAAGATATAGTTTGTTGTCGTTTCTATTTCCTCTTGTATTCTCTTAAAGTAATTTGATATTTTTATAAAAATTTACATGAATTTTCGAAAAAATTCAAAAGTTTGAAGATCGGAGACTAATTTGACGAGTTTTTGCTAAAACTCTACATGCAATCTTCAAATATATTCATGTTATGCGTGTTTTTTGATACTTGAAGTAGTCGTAAAGACGAAAAATTTAGCATTAAAAGTTACAAGTTAAATTATCTTTAAACTTTGAAAATAGTGAAACAAGAGTACTATGAGACTAATGAACATACACCTCATTTTACATGAATTGATCAATGATGATCCCAATCCATTTACATAACCTCACAAACTTGACCCAATAACCACTACCAAGGTCCTGAATTGTGACCAACTTCTTATTATTCACAAACCCAAAAAACTGATCAAATTCCCAAATAAAAAAGCATTAATTGACATTCTTAACATCAACCTTACAGTATATTATTCATCAATTTCAATCAAACTATAGAGTACACTTGGATCGTAGACACTTCCATCCTAATTAGCATGCTAAACAATAAAATGGTGATTATAACTTTAGCACTGCAGACCTCTTAGACCCATTTACCATGATTAAGATCCTCTATATACAGAAACACATTTCATTCTAGCATAATTTTATTTGTTAAGTTTTTGAAAATCAACCAAAGATCTATGGTAATTTCATACTTGCCGGAAAATTCAAGAACATTAAAGTTTCCGGCGATGAAATCTTCAAATGTTTGAAGTTTCCGGCGACGGAATCTTCAAAGTTCTTGAAGAATAATAAATAATAGAAATAAGTTGAGGACATAATGGTAATTTTACACTTCAAAATTATTAATTTATTGCTAAAATGTGCCACGTCAGCACTAGTTGACGGATTCCGTTACTTGAGTTAACGGAAGGGACCGTGGCGGAACAAAACAAAGAAAATTGGACTGCGCTGGAACAAAGTAAAGTTTAGGGACTGCATTGAAATAAAATGGATAGTTCAGGGACTAAAATGGATCTTATTCCTAAAAATTGAGCCCTCTTTCGTGCCGACCATTATATCACACAGAACAGAAGCGTCATCCCTGTGCTTCGATTCTCAATACCAGCAACTCTAATGCCATTTTCTTCTCTATCCAAGGTATCGAATCTCAGACTCGCTTCTTTCCCTTTATTAATTTTCAACTTTCTCACTCTATCTTTCCTAAAGTTTTTTCCTTTCATGTGTTTGATTGCTGCAATTGAAAGTTTTCAGTTATGATTTTGGAATTTTTTTCCAATTTATTTGACAATCTAATTGATTATTCATCAATTGAATCAAATTAAATAATGATGGGTAAATGGGTTTTTTTCTTGTTCATCTTAGGAATTTCACGAATTTGATCTTCAATAATTGTTGCATTTTATTGATATTCAGGTTTTTGCTTTTGTGTGTGTGTACGTCAATGTTGAATTGTATTCTCTTGTTGTTTCAATGTGGTTTAATGGCTTGGGATATTATAGGTTTTGAGTTGGGATAAAACCCATAAATCATTTGGATTTTTGGGCATCTTTTGGATTTTATTGTTCAATGTCTTCCTCTTTTGATATTTGTACATACTCTTGTTGTATTTTGTTGATGATGTTTAATCAGGTTTTGAAGCCAAGAGAACAAGTTGGGCTTTGCTCAGAATTCCAATGGATGCGCGTGTAGATTTCTTGAATTGTCTGGATGCTGACATGTCAGCAAAGATTTTAATGTGTCTGGAGGATCCATCTGACATTGTCCGTGTGTGTTCTGTTTCACATTCGTGGCGACGTTTTGGTGAGCTTAAATGACTGGATACAATTACAATTTGAGTTATTTGATAATATGTTTTGCATTCCTTTTGCTATTCTTCAATCGATTCAACTGGTGGAGAATCTTTGATTATATGTTGTTTCTTGTACCTTTCATAACAAACCTTCACTTTCTTTGTTTATAAAATGACATCAAATGGATTCATTGATTTTAAATTGGACAGTGAGGATATGAACAAATTATGTTGAAATGGAATTTTTAAAGGTAATTGAATCTGGCTCTGAAGTGACTCTCAGATATTTTTTTTTTCACGATCCCATTATTGAATAACTTTATAAGTTTCTATTATCAAGCTTGTGGAAAGAGGTTTTGGAAAGGGCTTCCAATCTAGATTATTAATTGCGAATAAAATACTTTATATAATGTAAGGGTAATTATTGTTAGAGGATGTCTAAAATGTGCCAAAGATTGTAATTTTCTTTTCTTCACTAGTTAATATATTGAAAAATCCATGTATTTTTTACTTCTGGGATTTTATTAAATTATTTCACTGCAAGGTTCTTTACGAGGTTTCAAATGCTATGCAGTGATTGCAAATGGTCTTTGTAAGCAGCTATGCTTGAAAATGTTCCCTCAACTATCTAGTATTTCTCGTGTTGTGGAATTGAGCAGCGCCTTGAAGAAATGTATGGAAGTTGGAACCAGCACATCTTTGGAATGGGAAGCTTTGGAGACAGATCACAGGACCCATGTTTCCTTTGCTCGTGCTTGTACATCATTTCCTGTTGGTGAGTGCTTATATGAGGCAATTAGTGCTTCCAGCACTGATAATTACCCAGAAGAAAGTGTCCATAATACTCTAGAACGAAGAGACAGAATCGCCCATAGAGCTTCTTACTGGTCAAGTAAGGGACAAAGTAATCCTGCAGTCCCTGAGACGCTTGTGTATAAATTGGTCTCCAGTTTATGCGTTATCACGGAAATCAACATACAACCCTTCCAAGGTTATTCATGATAATTCAATGAACTAAGCTGTATCTCAACTTTTTTGAACCTTTGTATTGTGATTTTATTAATTTTTAAGTGTATCTTTTCAGCCTACTTTCAGTTGGGTTTACCCATATACTCTGCTAAATCTGTGCGCTTTCGAGTGGGTCATCCAAAATTCCCATTGGATATGGAGAGTGGTGAAACGATTATGCCATGCCAGGATCCGGCTGATGACAAGTTTATATGGACTTACACCTCACAAGAGTTTCCGATGTCTCAGGCAAGTTTCAAGGATTAAAATGCATCTATTTTTCTGTTTATTTAATGTGAATAGGTGAATTTAGGAGGGAACTAAGAAAGGATATAGTCTTGTACCAACCCATGCATTCTTGAATATCATAAGAGTTTCCGCTGTCTCAATCTAGTTTTTGAGTATAGTTACAAGAAACTGCTAGTTCAGTAGTAATTCTCGATTCAAATGGATGTTCCAAAACGTGAAACTTGATGTTCCAGTTGCTATAAGATTCCATTCAACGAAGAATAGTATTTTTAATTGTAATTGGAAATAACAATAGCTGATACTAATAATGGTCCATATGTTATACTCCTAAACCGAGAGCTAGTGCATAAATAGACTAAATCTTAATGAATATGTTTTGGTTAATTTGTATTTTTTAAGAAATACTATCATATATATTTGAAAAATATGTTTCACGATCCGAGTAAATGTTTTTTCGTTCCGAAGAAATCTACCCCGATCGTTCCATGTTCTAGACCCCTATTATCTTCTTTTTTCCCCTCTTATCTTTCTGGGTATTGTGAGTAACTTAGTTTGGCTGTGTCTGTAAGGGATTAGGATGGAACTAAGAAATGATTGTGTTATATAAACTCATCCGTTCTTGGGTATCACAAACTTAAAAATGTGATTTGTCACATGAAAAAGTGATTACAATTTTCATATCCTAGACATGTGGCAGTATACGAGATTTTTGAGAGGACAAAGTGTGCCAATTAATTACTTTGCTTGCATGTTTTATATTAAAGATCACGTGTCTTGTTTTATGCGTTCAAGGTTGTATCTCTGAAACACTCAAGTGTTAATTACTAAGCAAACGTTCATATATATATCCAAACGAAGGTGGAGACAATTCTAATAAATTTGCGGAGATAAGTTTGATGAAAAAGGAAATGTATGAACTATGAAGAATTGTAATATTTTTTTTTTTGTTGAAGATATCAAGGCCCCATGTAGCTTGTATCATATAAGAATAAGCTGTGTATTTCAAGTTAAAGAGAATGAATGCAGGATCTGGACAGGTATTAAGACATGATGATAGACACATGCATCTGTTTTGCAGATCTCTAGAGATGCTAACTTTTAGGGTTAAACTTTTCGATAAATAGTCTGTAGAAGCAAATGTAGAAGCCTGCCATGTAGCTTCGAGAAGTCTAGTTAAGGCTCAACATTGGTTCTCTGACGCTAAGCTTCAACCTTTAACTAAAATGGTCGGAGTTAGCAAGGTTATCTTTCTACAAGGGGCTTAGCATCTCTGGAACCACGTTTAAAAATGAAATTAGTGTGTGATATTAGTCTAAGAATTCCTCCTTGGAACTGTATTGGCCACTCTTACTTGATCTGTAGTTCAACAAAATGTAGTATTTAATTGGCACAATATTTTGCAATTTATAATCTTACATCTTTTGGTAGATGTTTCTGAATAGGGTCTCCGAATATAAGGGATATTTCTCATTTGCTGATATTCTTGTTTGATTCATTTGAACAGGAAAACCGGTTACAGAAATTCAAGCTTCCAGAACCTGTTCTTTGCATAGGTGGATTTTTGCAGATTGAGTTGCTGGGTAGAGTTCAGAGACAAGAAATGGATGGGCTATTTTATATATGGTTAGTTTCTTAAACTTATTCTTACTAGTGAGATTTCATTCTTGTTTTAAATATGTAGTGTTTGATTTTGTTAAGTTTGAATATTGGGCTACAATAATGACTTGGTCTTCCACTACTAAAAGGTCAATCTTGTTAGTAGAATTTCACTTGCACCATTATATATAGTCACTTTACTTTATATTTTTCTCATGCGGGACACTTTATTTTCCCTTTCAACATTGTCCATCACGTGCGAGTCTCATATTTTTCTTTTATCGGTTGGCTCGTCAAATGCACAATCGGGGACTTTTTAAATCGGCACTCCCCCTCACGTGTAGATATTTTTCTTCCACACGTGTGCCGCTGCAGGCATGATCATCTGCAAGCGGGCTGGAGACCACAGAGGAAGACAAAGTAAACGGGCCCAGTCCTGGATAAAAAACCGGCGCTGATATCATATTAACTTTCAATAATGGGCTACACATAATGGTTTGGACTTCCACTATTAAAAAGTCAACCTTGTTAGTAGGGTTTCACTTACATCATTATATGTAGCCACTTCATTTTATATATATATATTTTTTATGTGACACACATTATCACCCACTTCAACAAATTTGACCATTATATGTAGCCACTTCATTTTAGATTTTTTTAATGTGGGACACATTATCACCCACTTCAACAGATTTGAGAAAAAAAAATTGATTATACTTGGCATTACTTGTTGAAGAAAACTACATGATCTTTTATTATACTATTTTTCTCATCTTTCTCGGTTGTTTCCTAAAATTTAGTTGCTTTTGGTTCATGATCGGTTCTTGGCAAGATTTGGTTACAACACAACATATGTAATTTTCTTAGTATGAGTCCATCAAGCTAGCTATATTAGGCAGATTATCTATGTATGTGCTCTTTATTAGTAGAACCCGAAATATGAAAGTTTTTTCTCACACACTCTTTCTACAGCTTAAATGTTCAGCGCATCTAATTTTCATCTATCATTGTTGAAATAACCGCAACAACAAACCTTGAAATTAAGTACTTCCTTTGCCTTAAAATGAGTGTCTGCTTGATCTAATAATTGTCTTAAAATGAGAGTCCACTTCCCTTTATAGTCAAGGGAAGAAGATTTAGCTAGTTACTTAGGGTTGGGTGTCTGCTGTAGTTCCTCTAGCGTAGAAGGCACAAGTTCCATTTCATCAGCTATCCATTGTTTGCTTAGTGCAAATAGTCGGATATAGGATTTATTGCTACAGTTGTTACCAATAATGTATCATTATGCACTTGATTGGTATGTTCCAGCGTATCCCATGTTCAAGTTGTTGGGCGGTCCCTATCTCCTGTATTTGATGTGGACATCCTCGAGCCCTCTGGAAAGTTCTTGCTGAAATATCTCCCGCACGCCCAACCTCCTGCCCCAAGATTTTCTGATGACCCAAATGCAGTGTCTAGTGTGTATTTGGAGAGGCGTGTCAGAGACTTGGAGCAGATACTGAATTTGTTACGCGGTCATGTAGTGGATGTCGAGGAATATGAATGGGCTGAAGAAAACGAATCAGACGAAGAGCTTGTTACCTAGTATATATGTACTATTAACTGTTATGTAAACTATATCACTTCCTCTTTTGTTTTCTGGCTGCAGCTATAACCTCTGTAGACTACGAGCAACCAAATTTATTCTACGGTTTGTAACGATCTCTGTAAAGTATGTTGTTGTTTTTGTTTTTTTATTTTTCTTGGGTATTGTTTATGCTTTGGCCATTATATTAGACTTGGATTATTGTTATGTTTGGTACCTAAACTTTGAATTAGAACTCAATTTTGGTTCCTAGTCTTGTTTTTTTATCCAATTAAGTACTTGAACTTTTGTTTGGATATAAAAGTACTTCAACTTTGATTATATCTAATTTAGTGCCCACCGTGAAGAAGAGCTAATTGTTCCCTTGTCTCTGGTTAGCATGGAATTATTAAATGGCAAAAGTTTATTAGGGAGACTCGAACCCGAAATTTCAAAGAGAATCCAAAGCACTTAAACTGCTTGGCCGAACCTGCCTTGGTTCCTAGAAAGTCACTTAAAAGCTAATGAATTATCAAAAGCGAATATATGTGATTTTCATGAGTTACTGGAAACTAATACATTGTCAGAAAACTTGTAAGATCTACTAGAAAACTTCATGAATCACCAAAGATTTGTAGAAGAAGATGTAGAGTCCAAAGTTCACAAAAAATATTATATGTAAATTGATGAACTCGATAAAAACCTAAAAATCCAACTCTATAAACCCCAAAATGTAATTTAAATATCACGGCCAAAACCATAAAAGAAAACTTACTGATGTGTTCTATATGAAAAGAAAAATTCCAAAATCAAAAGTAACATATCACTATCAAAATCATGAAAGAAAACTTAATCATCAAACCCAACCAGAAGCCCTCAAAATCAAATCTAACAAACCACAAGCAAAATAAGGAAAAAATAAATAAAAAATAGAAAAAATAGAATACAGGTTTTATAAGCCTCTCCTATCTGGCTTGAAAGAGTTACTCACTATTAATTACAAAACTTAGCGAACAAAAAGGAGGTTCGTTTTTAGAATCTTCCATTAGGAGAATGATAACTGCTTTACAAAACTTACTTAAAAATGATAAGCCCAATATCGGGGCTCGATCTCATCAACCATTAAAGGCATTGAACAAGAAGAGACGAGTAGTTGTGGCAGTTAACTACTTTACCAAATGGGTGGAAGTAAGGGCTCTAACCAACATCACTCAAGAGTGCGTCATGTACTTTGTCCAAGAAGATATTTTCACCCATACGGGCTCCCAAAGTAATGGCCACAAATCATAAAACCTAGTTCCACTAGAAGTTCACATACATATATGTGCGATGAAACAATGAAGCTCATGTGAAATTCTTCTGTTTTCTATCCCCAAAGAAATTGTGAAGTTGAGACTACCAACAAAACCAAAATCAAAGGTTTGAGAAAGAACATAAAGGGGAAACACTACAAGTGGTAACCCAATTGGTGTACGAGTAAGAAGTAATGTCACCCGTCAAGACCACCATGCCAACCTTAGTGAAGAAAGGCTACAACGAAGAGGGAAACAATTTCTCTTGTTTATTTGCACGGCTACTATAATTGTTAATAGATACGAAAGTTTCAACAGTCAAATCTATTTCCAATGGTAGTTCACTGAAATCCGCCAAGGTCAATGAGTTGTCCTCTAGAATGGGTTGTTCTACCTCTTCAACCAATGGTGTGATTTTAGTCACATCTATCATTAAATCTCCTTCTAATTCCCGCGCTTCACCTAATAAACTTAGGTACACTTTCTGTACCCTCGCTACTCCAAAATCTTTTGTAGGATCAATTTTAGGGGACACCCACGACTCCTTGCCTTCATTACTGTCCAATTGTCTAGTCCTCATATACTCATCTTTGTTATAAAAGGAATAAAGCTATGCAAGTTTCTAACAGAAACATTGATTCACTTTTCATATAGTTCCTTTCTTGTACCTTAGCATCAAATTCCTTTTTTGAAGACCCAATGATTTCATACAAGTTTCATTCATTAACTTTTAAGATAGTCTTGGAACTTTCCAAGAATTCAAGACCATAACCATAGTAATCATGAATTCATGATGATGGATTTGAAACTAAAGTCTACTTTAACATCAATAAATAAAATTTTATTTACTTCAAGACCCTCTAACTAAAGTCCATAATGTCTTCCAAAAAGTTATTTCGTAAAAACACACCCACACACTTTACTACTTACATCAAAAAAACAATTAATACAAACATAAAAAATAACATCTTGCAACTCAGAAGTAGTAGCCAATTCAATACCATTGCTAGCTCCTCTTCATACACTATTGAACTATATTTCTATACCGTTATTGTAACCAAAGCTGAAAACCAAAAATGAAAACTAGGAGACTTGGATATAACCATATCATACAACCCAAATCCATCAACACGAGCGAAGCAGAACACGGCCCACCGATGAGCCAAACATTTCGCTTAGAGCTACCTGAACCTCCCGTGATCCGTGTTCACAACTTATTAAACTTGAAAGTAGGGGGAAGAAATGTGCCAAGTTCTTTTCAAATGATCTCTCTCCCAATTCACACAAAGCTTGGAGTGCTGCTACAGCAAGAGGTGCACGCGAAGCCAATTCTCTTCGTTTCCCGGAACCTAGAGGAATTACCCAACAAGGCTGCCCATTGGAAGATGGATCAGAGATCTGTCCGGCGCGGGAGGTCTCAACATAAAATTGTAAGACCTCCTCGCAAAGGTCAACAAGGTACGATACTACTTCAGACTCTTCACAAGTTGTAGGCTTATCTAGTACAAGATTTTGCAAAAATTTGAGACAAATTTGGTAAGACTCATTTTCAAGACGTAATAGCGGTGGGTCTAACATTTGGGTCATGGGCCCAAGCTCCATAAGCTTTAAACGTAACGCGGAGTTGCTATTGATCTTGTGAGCATGAGTAGCAACATCATGCAGTGCATCAAAAAGGGTTATGGTGTTCTTTTCTGAAAGGTGATACCGATACTTTTTGTATACCTCCATCACCGCCTGCAAGAAGTTAATGAGAAATCTTACAACATAATGTACAGAAAATGGAAACAGAATAGCAGTCGATAGGAACTGCAAAATGAAATGAAACAGTAAACTTCCTCCCCAGGTTCAAATATACACGTCCAATAAGTATCTTATTTTTTTCTTTCCAATATGTGTTAATGGGTTCATAATAAAATGGACAAAAAATTTCAAAAATAAAATTGTATAAGATACAAAATAACCTTTATCTCGAGGGATGCAATAATTATTACAACATTTATACACAAAAATGTTGGCAGATATTTCCTTGCCAAAACGTACTGAAGGTTGGGCTGAGCTCCATAAAGACTATAGGAGATGGAATCCACATTCCTTTTATCATTGAATATATTTTGGGAATTAATTAAGAAAAAGTAGGATTTTCAACTACATTAATATCCTTGTAGTCTACTTAATTTTGTCCTTTTAACAAAAAAGATGAGAATTGATAAAAGCAATTGATAAGAAGAAGGGAACACAGTTCAATTTAAGACTCTGTTTCCAAAGATCATTAGTTCACAGATCACAGCAAATAAGGGTAAAGCATGCGTTGAACATTCTTGAAAAGCACAGAATGCTGGATATTCGACCTATGAAGCACGGGTACTTCTAAGAGGAGGACCTACCTGTACCGGGTACGGGTACTCTCCTGGGTACGTACCGTGTACTTACCCAAGCGACATGAACAGTAAAAAAACTGGGTACGGTCAACATTAGTATGGGTACTTTAAAATTTATTTTAAATATAAATATACATAATTTACAGAGAAAAATATATTCTCAGCCAAGGAATATTAAGAGACTTCTCCACTACATAGTCATTAATGACATAACTCTTCCTCTTCTCTATGTCATTTAAAACTTGTTGATAAAAAAATATGAAAAGCAAAAATAATAACTTAAAATATGTACTTTACTACTTCATATTTATTCTAATAAATGAAGTTTCTAAATATACAAAATTCATACACAACTAGTTGCCAAATTATACAACCAGTTTCTACCTTCTATTCTGTGTATATAAGAATCTGACTTCTTGTAACTTAGTAATAATTTCTTTAAACATGTTATATACTATAGTATATATAATATTTTTATTATAAGTACCCGCCGTACCTAGGCTTTTAGAACAATAGTTGCACCGTCGTACCGAGTACGTACCGTACCGGATACTCGTACCCGTATTCGTACTTCATGTTGATACTCTCATGGATCTGAATGTCAAACTCCTAGGATAGGAGGAGCCTTTGGAAGATATTGCAGATTTGTTGGAAAATTGAGTTACCTCACAATCACTCCGCCGGACATTTCTTTTATGGCGAGTGTTGTGAGTGTCGGAAATTGAGTGTTGTCCATTCTTTTATCAAAGTGGAAAACTGAAAATTGTTTTCAGTAACAAATGAAAATTCTTCCACATTTTTTTTTATTTTGCATGTGAGGCAAAAAAATTAGAAAATAAACAAAAACTAGAAAATGATAATGAAAACAGTTTTTCACAATTAAAGGGCCTTAATGATTATATGCCCTTAAAACACGAGACAATGCAAGTAAGTGGACACAAATGAAGGGAACAAAATTTATAATACTTTATCTTTATCTCGAGAAAGATGATTAAGCATAATACTTGTACTTGAGGAGAGGTTATGCACTGGCTAGCAAGAAAGAGACAAGGTAGGAAGGGGGTAGTGGCTCTCAAGATCGACATGGCAAAAGCTCATAGCATGATAGAGTGACAATATTGAACTAAAAACTCAATTTGATGCACATATTTAAACTCAACTTTGTAGAATAGCTACCAACAGTAAAAAAGTACCTGAATGAGTAAGAGTTGAACAGCAGCTCTGCACTTCACATAATTTATTGAAGCAAAAATAAGCCGAAACCTTTGGGTATCTGCAGAGTTGTTATCAGGCATTCCAGACCCAGAAGCCTCCCCATTGTTTTGTCTAACTGAACTGTTTTCTGGAATTCTAATTCCACAATCTTCACTAGCAAGGTAAGAGAAATCAGGAAGTGTTGCATTAGTTGCTTCCTTCAATGACATAACCACTTCTAGCCACTTATCCTCAGAAAACAAAACTCCAGCATTGCTCATCAAACGGACAAACGCACTAATACCAATACCAGCAAGGCTTTGGTGAGGACGCTCAATAAAACTTACCAGAAGCATCAGTACTCTCTTTAAGAGAGGATTGACCGTGTTATAAAATTTAACAAAAAGATCTACAACCAGTTGAAGGGCCAATGTGCAAGTCTCATAGAGCCATCCATCTTGATCAAGCTCACCGACATCACCATCAGCCCCTTGCCCAAGTGAGTTGTCCCCAGAAGGATCAATAGCATGCCGCACATAATCAAATATTGGGAATAGGACTGATTCAAAAACACGTTCCCACAAAGGAAGAGAAAAGAGGTGACCATGGTTACGTAATGTATCAAACAGCACTTGTAAGGCACTCTTCCTTATTTCAGGCCTAGGGTCAAAGCTAAGTTCTGATAAACCTGTACTCACAAAAAAAAAAAAGAAAAAAAAAAGAGTAATTAAAATTTTATGCCACATAATTTTGAAGAAAATAAACAAGAGTGTACAAAACAAAACCAATTTGAGAACTCTTTCAGAAAAATCAAAATTCTTCTCACAATTACAAGTAAAAACTTCAACAGTTGCCTTACCAGCCAATAAAGGGAACCATAAATAAAGATGATCACCCTTGTCTATAATTTCTCCATTATCCTGTTTTCCATCTTTTCCAGAAGGTACTTTGCCCTTGTTCCTTGAAGAGGCGCCATGATCTCCTTCAGCAAGTTTCGTTGCACAGAACCGAAGAAAACCAATAACATTGAAGCTAATGTCTTTATTGAATCTACTATTAGTGAATGCAATAATACAATTCACACAGTCAGTGAAAATAGTGGTTTCCGTCTTAGTGATATGTGGGAAGTAATCCCGCACTATCTTCTCAATTATTTCAAAGGCCAAGAGTACTATGTTCTTGTGATGATCATAAGCTGCAGTGGTGAGCACCTGCAAAATGACACATGACAATCATAATTAATCCAATGAACTGACATGAGCATGCACGCACACACAGAGATGGAGATAGGTTAGATTCAAATACCATGAACATGCTCTTCCATCCTGATTTAACATTATTGACTCGAGATAAAACCATTTGTGAAACACATCTGATTATTAATTCTCTGATTTCAACAGCACCACTCTTGCGCATAACAATAACAAAAGGCTTCATAAATTCATTCTGACAATTATAATTAACACACTCTTCTTGTTCTAAAAATTTAATTGATAACTTGCGTAGAGAATCCACAGCGAAAATTGCAATAGAGAGGTTTTCAAAACATCCAATAGTGACAAAGAAATCAGAGAGCACATGCCAGATGCTTGACCACACAAGCCTGATGCGATTCATGTTATAGTGCCTGTTGGGAGAAAACAAATCAAATTAAATTAAACTAGCATATATATCCGATAAATCATTATCAACATCATCATGACGAATAATGGCAACGATAGAATATGCAAATATGATATGCCAATCAAAATAACAGAAAATAGGGCTGATCCATACGCAATCTCAACAATCTTTGTAAGACTGAAAACGCGAGGATCTGATGAAGATCGCAATTCCTCCATAGAAACCTTGCAAAGAGCCGTAACAAAGTCAATAATTGCCTCACTGTTTAACTTCTGACTCTGTGTAAATATTCGATTCATTTCAGAGATTCCAACTTGTGCTAACATGTTTAAGTTAGACACTAAATTGCTAATCTGTCCACAAGTGATTGCCCCAGATGTGTTGCTGCCAATACCGGCACCATCATATGAACCCCTCAACACAGCAGCAACTGCATACTGAAGCCTCCCAGCTCCCTTCTTCTTCGGAACAGGAAGCATGTTTGGCTTGGCTTGTTTGGACTTTTCTGGCTCATTCTTAGGGAATGCGAAGAATGTGGTGTCTGGAGGAGTACCCTCTCCCAGCAGACGAAGATGCTCAAACCGTGAAACACAAGTCAAGATATGCCCCCAAGCTTCTTGCAAGTAATTACCATCTTCATCTCCAATTGTAAATATTGCCTATCAACCATAAAGACATCACATCCAATGTTAGATCCACAAATAATTGATACTTCGCCATAAAATTAGAAGTTCATAACTTGAACTAATTGAAGTGCTTCATAACTTGAACTAATTGAAGTGCTATAGGTCATGGCATTTATTGACATCACTCAGTACTCTTTAATAGCACCATCTAGAGAAACAAAAAGTAAAATGTGATATTTCTTATACTTGATCATAGGAGAGAACCCTTTATATAAGGTATACAACAGTTGACAAACATAAATTGACCAATACAAGAATAAACGTAGCCTCGGGCTTAATATACGGAGTTAAGTAAGATATTTCTAATTTGAAAAATCTCATACATAATGGGATCTTTATTATTTCAACACTCCCTCTCAAACTCAAGGTTTGACCAACTAGACACTTGAGTTTGTAAGAATCACGCAAGAAAAAAGAAAAAAAAAAAAGAACCACGCAAGAACTCAGAATTTGACTGGAAAATTCAATATGCGCGCTAGTAAGAGTTTAATGGTGTCATTGCAGGGATGACCACCTAGAAGCTCCCTCCCTAACCACTATAGTGGGCAGATTCTGAAAATTGCTCCCGAAAACAAACAGTCCAGGTTGAACAGACCCCCATGATGGTTGTGCCGTTGTAAGGGATAACCAACTAGAAGCTCCCTCCCTAACCACTATAGTGGCAGATTCTGAAAAATGCATCTGAAAACAAACGCTCTAGGTTGAACAGACCCCATGATGCTTACGGCAAGAGCTCGCTGCTCAAAACTCAATCCACACTTCGTGCTTCCTTGAAAATAGAGGCCTACACGACCCTATTGCAGGGCGCCTTTGTCCTTTTTGCAAGGCAGCTTTTGGAGACTGTAGCCGCAATTTACTCCACCGTCGGAGGTCTTGGAAAATCATAGCTAAGGACCTAAGGTCGGCAACTGGTGGAGAATTAGCTTTGTCATCCCAATCGACACCAATAGCTTCATAATTCAACAGTCTACAATTGCGGCATTGCGCCCAGCAGACACTTCATGAAAGCTTGGTCTTCTCTCGGCCTGTTGTGCTGGTGGCAGATTTGGTTGTCCAGGAACCAAATAATTTTCAACGATGTGCTGGAAGAAGAGGCTACCTTCTACAAAATTCAGAGTACGTCATTCTCACTATATTCCTCTTTCCAACCGGGCTCGGACCTTAGTCAATCTCGGAACTTTCAGCTCTGGAGACTAGACCCTCTGTCAACCTTTAATCGCTAATTTGTAGCTCAGAAACTTCTATTTTTGTAATTTCCTTTCTGCTGTGAATGTGATTAGCTTCATGCTAATTTCACAATCTCAGGTGTATGCTATTTTCAATCTAAGTACTTATTCACTGATAAATAAAAAAACTCCAATGAAACACAATCAAGATTTTAGGATTTCATGAGTGTACAAATTGCAGAAGCATCAGCTGCCAACATGTTTGTATGAGTTGAGTTTGTAGAGATGATTATTTAAAGAATGTGAGAACTTTTTGTGAGCACCACTACCGGACCATGCTATTGGCAGCGGAACCTAACAGCGGAAAATACTGCAGTAGCTCTAGGCTCTGATACCATGTAGAGAAACAAAAGGTAGAATGTGATATTCTTTATATGGGGTATACAAGAGTTGGCAAACATAAATTAAGTAATACAAGAAAGGAAATAAACTTGGCTCAGGGATTAATACAAGAATTTAAATTGGGAATTTCTAATTTAAATCCCATTAATTATGAAATCATCAATATCTCAACAAACCAGACTAGATGATCATACAAAACAGGTTCTTAATTCTAAATGCCAGGGAACATACGCTGTTCAGTTTTTTATGAGCATGAACTTTCAACTTTACTAATGCATCCAAGAGAAAATGTTTATTCAACCAAGCTCCCTCGAAACAGGCTATTTTATTACTACTTTTCTCATCTTATTGTCGTATTCCTTCCTCGCATAATAATCCAAATTTTGCAAAAATATAAACACTGACTAGCAGAACTTCTCCTAGAGAGATTCCTAACTTAACGTCAGTCTCTACTTTGAAGAAAATATTATGCTCCTTAGTCATAACCTTATGCCTTATAATGAATATTAAATTCCATCAACCACATATTAATAGAGCTTTGTTCATTTAATTAATACGTAGAGTCCATAAAACACATTAAACAATTCCCTCTGGTTCATTGAAGTTGAGAGAATTGGGCTATCTAATTACAATTTATTTTTGTATACTGTTTTTTTACACGTAGTTTATTTTCAATGTTCTAATATATGTTGTTCTTATTTATATTTCTCATGATATGTTTTGACAATATGCATACAAAATTGTATGTGTTAAATTTTAATAATGGGCTAAATACAATGGTTTGGGCTTCCCATACTAAAAGGTCAACCTTATTAGTAGGGTTTTACTTGCACCATTATATTTAGCCACTTTCTTTTATATTTATCCGATGTGGGACACATCACCCACTTCAACAGTATGGAATCTTGATTATTTTGAATTATTCGCATTCAATGCTAAAACTCATTAATTTTGAGTGCTAAATGTAAGTAATTTTACTAATCAATGTCTTTTAGGTTCACTAATTTAGTTTAAATACAGTAAAATCTATTGCGGGTATTTACAATCCGTGCAACGTATGGGGCTTAAACTAAATATTCTACAAAAGATAAAAGGGTAACCTAAAAAATCCTGGCAAAGTTACTTACTATAGTCACTAATGAGAGAGATATTCATTAGCTTTAACAATAAAAGAAGATATCTCAGTTTAGAACATATATTCTAGTGATATCATGAGATATGAGAAAACTATAACTTATACATACTACAATAACCTACAGCATATACCCTTTCAAGTTGACAAACTCATTCCAAAATAAAAAGAATCCCTTAATCAGCATAAGAGAAGATCAAGCAGGATCATACCTTGTATGGTAACTGCAATACTAACCTTGATGGCATCTATGTTTCTCTGCTTGATATCAGCAGGAGCGTGCAGTGAAGTAAACTTTGCTAATGAAGTCACAAATGCATCTCTGTGAGTCTTCATTGCCATTACAGCAGTGATATGAATAGCAAAACGGAAGCCTTCAAGACACAGGGCTATTACTATTTCATCATCACTTTGTTCAAGTGGAACACTGAAGGCAGCCAACATAGGAGCCCAGCACACCTCAATCATGAATCGAAGAATCACAGTATCTGCTGCTGCATAATAAATTGGCCTGCAAATAACAAGAGAGTACATATCAAGACAAAAATATAAAAGGTTAATTACATGAAATAAGAAATGGTACAGTTGGCAAACTTCTTAAAATGAAACTTCACAAAAAGAAGAGGTGAAAAGGAAAGATAAAAAGAAACTACTACATTGGGAAAGAAATTCAAGTGTGTTGTAGGAAGAAAATATAATATTTGTTATACCATTGTACAACACAAGTATACAGTTACATGGAAAATATTATATCCATTAATTGAAACTTCGCATGGCCTTAAATACAGCATTTGTATTGCATCATAATAGATTAAGACTGTTTTAATCCAGTAGCATATAGCAGCTAAATTCGGCATGTGAAGCATCAGATGTAAGAAAGTTACTTCATCTTACTCAGTTTTTTTAGCCTCCTCTTTATATTGCTCTTGCATGTGCCTAATAAGATCATCACTGGTCTCCATTTGATTTTCTTCACCCCGCTTGTGACTCACAATATTCAAGATACTGTCCAATCCTAAAATTCTATTTGAATTCGTAGACAGCTTCTGTTGAGGAGCCAAATCATCTTCTATCATTTTAATCTCATTTCTCGATATTCTTTCAAATAAAGACCTCAAGTACTCCTCAGGTAAATCTTTTCCACCATCAATACCACAGTTGTTTCTAATAAAATCATCAGCAGACATCTGCATAATTTAATGGCATAGATAAAAATAATAAAAATCTGCAGTGTAATAGAACAAATAAAATGTGGAAAAGGAACTATCATAAATATTAAAAACATGAATTACCAAACACTGAATTGCACAATGAAACTCACCTTGTTCTTCACCATAGGGTTATGAGCATCAATGTTGAGCAATATCACAGAGTAGGCTAGGACATAGGCTGTATCAGTGCTAATAAAAGCCTTAGGATTGCATTTGCAATAACGTTCAGCAAACTTCTCCATGATTCGATCAATCTTCTGTGCCTCACCAGGCAACCTAAAGGATCGTACAAAAGCCCTGATTGCCTCGTCAAACTGCAAGCCCTGGAAGTCAAAGGAATCCATGTAAGCATGCATCACTGGCATTTCCTCCCTTTCCCCCAGATAATCACCAATCATAGCCTTCTTTAAACCAGGCACATTTTTTAGGAAACCTGCAATCTCCTCTGCTGAATTACCCACTTTATTTGCATTAATCAGAAACTCTATTCCTTTTTTAGGTTTCTGATTAAAGAGAGATATACCTTCCTGCCAGAAACTTAGCATTAGCTTTGATAGGCAATAACTAGAAAAACTATAGCCAGAAGATAGTTATGCTTGAATCCTGAAAGTTATAAACATAGTCACCTGAAGTTCAAGTTTGTAAGCCCTGCGTTGATCAGTTGTTAAGACTTCAGAAGTTTCACTGGAGGCTTCCGAATGAGAATCTGATACTTGAAGAGGCCCATCCCCATTTTCCTTTGCCATGGGAAGACTTACAAATACAGGACTATTCTCAATTAATTCAAACTTTTTGGTAGAATGTGGATATGGAATGCGCAACTGTTTGTTCATCCAATCTCCCATTGACCTTAAAATAGCTACTAAACACTTCATAGCTTCAAGTTTCATAGTCACCTCTTGAGGTGGCAACAGTGTAGTGGCAGCACCAGGATGAGCACCTTGAGCAGTTTTGAGAAGTCCATGGACCATCCTAGATGAATCAGGACAACAAAAACATAAAGAAACATGGTATGCTGACATCAAGCCTTGTCAATCATACTAAACCTTTAGTCCCTCCGTCACAAAATGAGTATCCACTTTCCTTAAAAAAAAAAAATAATAACTGGCCCAAAATGAGTGTTCACTTTCCTTTTAGTAAGTTAGTTAGCAGGAATTATCAATAATACCCTAAGATAAGTTAGTTAGAGCCACTTTAAGTTGCAACAAATTCATGTGGGGGCACAAGGAAAATTTAAGAACTAATCAGACTATCCTAAAGTTTTGCAAAAAAGTGAAAGTGGACACCCGTTCTCAGGCGCAATACAATAAATCATTATGGTATATTGGTACTGTGTTGTGTCATCAAATGAAGAGTTTTATGACTATACAAATATATCATACAGAACACCTTCTACTGGAATGAACATACCTTTCAAATATATTTGATGAATTGGCATCACAATCATAGTTAATGAAGATGTCTACCAGGATCTGAGAATCAACACAAAGCTTCTCAAGAAACCGAAGCACTATCATCTTCTGCTGAAAATTAGGTTGAACAACATTTTCCAGAGCTCTGAGAACAATCATAGGAAAAAATACTCCAATCTCTGCTTTCAATCCAGCTCTAAATCTTGACAATAAACTAATAAAAATGGAGCAAGAAAGCTGGAAAACAATCAAGAGAGTTGAAGCGCTGTTCTTCAGCAATGAGAGACACAAATATTGCTTGATGGCACCTAAGAACCTGCCACAACAAGAAGATTTCGCACAGCTTTATAAGTGGAAAGATAACACAAACTACATCCGAACAAAAATATAATATTCTTCCCGAGATATTGAGAAAACGGCTTGTGTAGTTTTATGCACATAAAGTAATTTAATTTTTGATGATGCAACTGTCAAAGAAGCACAGAGTTTCTACTAACACGGCTACATAATTAACAAAATTAAGTACGGTTGATCGTAAAGTAAACACAACGAACATTATAAAGCTTGAAAGCCTAGTCAACTCCAAGGCCATTGCCAACTTGTCTAACATGTTCATTGACGAGAATGTATAACATAAATATAATCATATTTTAAACTTTCTTTTTATTCATTTACTTGCCAGTTGCCACAATATAGTTGTTTAAACAAATAAAAGATATTCACTAGAATGATTTATGGAACCTAACTATTAATACTTAGTTAAGCTTCTTTCAATAGTGATTTTGAGAGAACATAATAAATTTCATATGACAAAACAAATACATAAAGCTTAACAAACTAACCCGAGAAACCTAATCCCCTGAGGATACATAGTGATTTATCAATGAACTAGTGAACATGGCAGTGACTGCAAGCATGGTAAGATTAGTATAGTGACACATTGTACATGGAATAAGCCTTTTGAAATCCAAAATTTGCTGTGATTGGTTTCGTAAAACTATTTATTTGACCAACCTAAACAAATAAATTTGAGTTTTAAATACACAAATTCTGTCCTAGGGTCAACTATAATCTAAAGTCCAATTGAGCAGAAGTAATATATACAAGGAGAACTAAGACTTTCAAACTAGAGAATAATAGGACTAAAAGTTAACCTAAACCTTAATAATAGGACTACAAATTGTGCTTTCCATGCCAAAAATGCATGTGTGCGCAAAGAAGCTTGAGTAACATTACCCTCAACATATCAATAGTAACACAGGAAGTAAACATACAGATACCTCTCACTGGTTCTAAACACAGCACCAGCATTCTCCAGAAATATCTTTAACAACTCAAGAGCCACAATTTTGCCCCTCATCAACTGTGGATCTTCCAAAGCCTCCTTCGGGGGTGTCTTCATTGACAACTTGCAAAGTGCTCTGAACACAAGAAACGCATCACTTCTCAGCTTATTCCCAATCTGAACATCCGAATGATCATCCCTCTCCGCCTCCCCATCGGCCAGCTCCCCCTTCCTCCCCTCCAATGCCGTCTTGTACATGCTAATCTCCCAATACTTGGCATCTAACATGTCCTTGTCAGTAGAATCCAACAAATCCGCCGGGTTGGTAGTCTCCACAGTAGTGTTCTCCAATGCCCCCTCATGCCCTCCCACCACACCCTTTTTGGGCGGAGCAGGTTTCAGCGCCACATCAATGTCCTGCGTTATCTTGGTGATAAAGCCCTGGACAAATTGCGTCATTGACCCGTCCTCATCAGACTTCTCAACGGGCTCCATAAGTTCAGCCACAACGATGGGCTGAATCGGAACCGTCGTCGA
>JAYMSZ010000108.1:0-29570 GCA_036897665.1 Pelargonium citronellum
GAGCGCGTGTCCCGGCACGTTAGCCATTTCGCGATGCTGGGCCGATCGTAGGTCTGGCCGGTGCAGAGAGTGACAGGGTCTGTGAACAAGTCTAGACTGATTGGGCACATGAACAAGTGAGGAATTGTCATTTGTTGATGACAATCCTTCATTGAAGAACACACCAGCTCTTCAACAGCTGTGACAGAAAAATGCAAAATGAGTTTTTTTCCAATTTGAGAAGACAGACCTCAGAAACCATTTACATATAATTTATGACAGTAATAGACTGAAAACATTGGTGGGTCTGTGGAGAGAAACCTCAGAAACCACTTGCAGAGATGAAACAAAAATTGGTTTGTTCCAGAAATGACAGCAACAGATTGAAAATACTGGTTGTGGGTAAGAGAACACAGACCTCAGAAACCCTTTACATAAGACTTATGACAGTAACAGATTGAAAACATTGGTGGGTCTGTGGAGACAAACCTCAGAAACCATTTGTTAGTTGCAGAAATGACAGTAACAGATTGTTGAAAACACTGGTTTGATTCAGAATGCAAGATGTGGGTATGAGAAGAAAGACCTCAGAAACCATTTACAGACTGAAAATATTGGTGGGTCTGTGGAGACAAACCATAGAAACCATTTATAGACACCATCTTTGAGGGAAGATAAAAATGATTTTTTTTTTCACAAAACAGAAGTTCACTCAAGTTGCAGAAATGACCAAAACTTGGAGAAGATCATGTGAAATTGCAGAACTTATTGTACTATTTACAGAGAGAGAGAGAGAGAGAGGTGGATTTTGGGAGTGGAGTTGAGGCCTTATCTTGGCTTCAATTCACAGTGAAAGATAGGTTTTTTTGTTTTGTTTTTTAATTTATGGATTGAGTCAAAACTGACCCACAAAGGAAGGGAAATAAATGATGATATTTTATGTGTTTCAACTTGGAAGTTTGAATCATAATTTAGTGATGGAAATGTGTGTGAGAAAGAGAAGGGTGGATTTTTCTTTTATTTATTTGAGTCACAAGTCTCATGTGGACAGCAATAATATGAGAAAACTACTTTTTTTTTTTGAGAAATTAAAGTTTATGTACATGAAAAAAAAACATTTTTTCTTACTATTGTGCTAAATACACAATATCATTGTTTTACTTTCAACCAAAACATCTATAAATTTCTTCATTCAATCAATCAAATTTCAACTACAAACACAAAAATTGGGAGAATAATAATAAAAAGAAAACTAGGCTTAGATTCTTTGATATGCTACTGAATATATCAACCAAAAGAACTTTGAATTTTGAAAATTAGGTCACATTCTTTATTGACTTTCTTCACACACATTGCCAAATACTAATAGAATTAAAATATGTATATATAAACTCAAAAGGCAAAAAGTTCCCAACATATTCCTCAAATTTCTAAGAAAAAAGCACCTGAATTTTAAAAAAGCCAACCACGTTTGGCCTAATTTTTGACTAATTTAGTGAAGTAATTATTACATAGATAAAAGTATGCAACTTAGATTAATTACATCTTTTCTATTTATATAACTATAAAAACACTAAGATCTAGGCAGCTTTTTGTGTTTAATTATAAATTATTAAAATGTATGGATATTATTTTTTGACAATGCTTAAATTTGATTCATGAATTTTTGAATTTAGGTCCGATTTAGTCGCTACATTAATGTTATCTCAAAAAGATTCATGAACATTTGTATGAAAACTCAAAATTGTATAATTATTTGATTTTCTTAATTAATTTTTCCACTTGAGTCTTACAAATCAGTCAACTGATATTTAATACAATGGTTGCAGTCGCTCGATTTCATAGTATTGCAAACAAAAGAAGAAGAAGAAGAAGAAAAGAGTAAATTCGATGACGACAAAAACTATATAAAGTTTAATTAAATGCTTAAGAACTACTTTAAAATAAAATTATTCATCACAAGAATATGAATTTCAATTATGAAACCACTAGCTAATTAGGGCTAAAAAATAGGTTGAAATTAAATGCATGCATGTACAAAAAAATCTTTATCAATTGGGAAGATTCCCAATTTATAAAAAGATGAGTATCTATCATCCCTACTTGTGGTAGTGCTTGTAGTAAGCTCTATCAACAAGTTCCTTTTTTGACTGGCCAAACTTTTACTACTTCCATGCTTACATTAAATTTAAACCTATCCTTTTTCTTCTCTTTATACATAATTTGTCAAATGTATAGCATGCTGGTTCTAGCCAAATTCTCTTTCTTATCTTAGTGGGATTCTCATGGCTTAGGCTTGGAAACAACATTTTCAAAGTGGGTTTTTGTTGAAAATTTAAAAGGTTGGTGGTGCACAGTTTCTCATATGGTTTGTATCTTTTTGACAGAGCGTCGTCTAATGATAATTTTAACTAAAACGCTTGCGCTCATGTCGGTTCATATTTTTATAAATCGTCCACCTACACGTAAAGAGTTCAAAATTCTTATAAAAATAGTACTAAAATTCATCTGCACTGGTATGATTATAAGAATAATAACACTAAAAAGTGAATTAGCTATACATTGCTCATCTTTGATGGGTTTAGATAACATGTCTCATCAATTGTGATTTCTAGAATTTATATATTTATTAACAATTTTCTTATATTTGAAGCAATTTGAGTCAAGGCAAACAAGTACAAGATGACAAAATATTCCAACAAAAATAATATCTAACCATTGGTTTTTGGATGTGTAATATCTCATTTTGTTTGTATTGGAGAATAATTTGAATATGAGGTTATGTCACCTTCCATGTTCAAACATAAATATATTTTTCATTAGTCTTTGGATTGTGATCATCAATGAGGTATGAGCTTATAAATAAGTACATAATAAGTATGTATGTCCAAACATAAGCTAGAATAGAAGTAATCTCTATAACAACTATTTATAACCCTATTCCAAACTCTAACTTAAATCAAATGCACTAAAATTAATGTTTTAAAATATACAACAAAATTTTTAAAACGTTATCTAAGCGATCTTAAAATGCGAAAATACAAAATAGCATATTCCTATTGGTTGTTTCGCTAGAGTCGAGCATATTTCATCCTAATTTGCGAATATCATCGTATGGACCCAAAAGAGGCCTAATTACGACTATTATGTTTTAGCTATCGGCCCGTTTCAGTTTGGTTCAAGAATAATTCAACCAAATTTGTGAATATGAACATCTAAACTCAAAAGATATTTATCTACGATTTTAATAAACTTCAACTCTCAATACATAAATATCAGTTTTTGAACTCAAATGTGTTTCATTTCTTTCGTCTGGCTATTTCTCTCCCCTTATTTTTTATATTAAAAAAATTGCTAAACTATACAGCCTACCATTCTTTGATTTAATTCTACTTTAATATATAATTGGTTTTTATATAAATTACCCATCACACATCTCCATACAAAAGGAAAAACAAAAAAAATTATTAATTGGGTGGTCATGCAAGAAAAGAAAAGAAACTTAAATGTTCCCCTAAGAATAGGTAAAGATATGAGAAAAAGAAGAAATTGGAATTAGTGAGAGGTAAGCTTTAGAAAGAGACAAAAGAAAATGCCACTTTTAAAACTAGGATTTATAGCATTAAATTGTGGGGTTTGAACACTATCTTGTCTGCCATTTGAACAATTCATCTTCTACTATTGGTTGATTCTCTATAAATAAATAAAAATATATGATTTTTAAAAATAAAAATAAAAATTATAAGATGCTGGTCAATCATAACTTCTTAAAAAACAAAATGAGAATGATATAGTTTCTTTATAGACAGTGGCTTAGAGGCACAAGTAACATAATACAAGGAATTGAGATAGTACTTTATAACACATTTAGACTAATTATACAAAATAAAGTTAATTGAAATGATTCAAAACTATAAAATATGATCAAACTTTTCTCTTGTTTGTCTATAATTTTATCCAGTAATATGCGTCTTGTTTGTATCAAAGAATTGTGTTCGGTCTTTAAAACACGCACATGCCCCTAAGCTGCTAAGGATTCTCTTACCTGTAAGCTAATGAGTCTAATATTGAGAAAACTCCGAAAACACACAATACTTATTTGAACAACAAAAATTAATTAATTGTGTTATAACATACACATTTAAGACTATAATTGTAAAATAATTATAATAATGTGTCGAACGTGTTAAGTCATGTCAAATATGTTGAATAATGTTGTGCTAAACATATTGATTATGTCGTGCAAAATGCGTTAGTTAGTTCTACCACTATAATACGGAATACATGATAGACCAAGGCATGTTGGGCCAAACGGTTGATGCGTTTTGGATTTCCTTTGAGGTCTCATGTTCGAGTCTCTTTGTCGACGGTATGAGGTGAGACTTATGGGTTTAAGGAGAAAACTAACCCTCTTGGGGATGAGAAATACCGGGTTTTGTAGGCATGTTGTCCTGTCGCTTATAAAAAAACGGAGTACATGATAGGCCCATTTGTAATGATAATTGCATTCATAAGGGCCCATCTACTTGGTGGGCTTTGAGCCCAAATTGTGAACTTTTCTTTCATAAAGCCCACAATAAACAGTTTGCATAATGTTTTTGGGCAACAAATTTGACAATTTCACTGCACAGTGCACTCCAAATTCAAGAAGGAAATAGCAAAGCTCAATATGTTAATAAATTGCTTGAAACTTGTGTCAATTTCAGCTTACTGCCCAAAATCGCCTCCTTCTCTTTTCTCCAAAAGGTCTACAGTGACAGTTCTGAGGGTAGTTTCTTCAATGTCTTACGATAAGGAGCTCGAAGCCGCCAAAAAAGCCGCTTCACTCGCTGCTCGGCTCTGCCAGGCATTGCTTTTTCACTCGCATTTCTCGTTTGTACTCTTTAAGTGATCCTAATTTTTGTGAAATTTCGTTGTTTGAGCTTTGCCCAGTTGTTGAATTTGCTGTTTGATCTGAACCCATGTTTTGTTCTAGCTTCATTTGTTTAGTTGAATGTGGTAGAAAGTGTAATTTAAGCTCAACCCAGAACCTAGAAATGTGATATTGTGCTAGTTTAGCTTGTGAATTGATTGAAAGTTGGGGACTTTTGTCTTTCTTGTTTGGTGGTACTGTGGTAGTGTGGTGATTGGATTTGATTATTGTTGTTTGAGCGTTATTTGATGAGTTTTACTGTTATTTGACATTACCCAGTTGTTGAATCTGATCCCGTGTTTTGTTTTGCTTCCGTTTGCTTAGTTTCGTTGTGAATGTAGTGGAAGGTGTAATTTAAGCTCAACCCAGAACCTAAAAACATGAGTTTGTACTAGTTCATCTTGTGAATTGATCAAAAGTTAGGTACTTTACTGTGCTAATTGGATTCAGGGATATATGTGCCTGTTTGATTATTGTTATTTGATGAAAAATCGTTGTTTGAACTTTGCCCAGTTGTTGAATTAGCTGTTTGATCTGAACCCATGTTTTGTTTTGCTTCCATTTGCTTAGTTTCTTTGTGAATGTGAAATTTAAGCTCAACTCAGAACCTAGAAATGTGATTTTGTGCTATCCCGTGTTGTTAGTTAAATACTTAAATTTTTGGGGCTTTATTGTTACCTGGATTGGCGGCAGTGTGATGATTTTGAATTTTGTTGAGGTGATTGAATTCTGGGATTTATGTGACTGATAATTGATTATGGGAACCAATGAACAATCTGTACTTGTATTTCACATTTCTCAATATCCCCGTAACCTAATGACGTGTGTGATTTAACCAAATTATCAATACTTTACCTGCAGACAGTTTAATTTAACTAACCGGGAAAAATGGTTGACACATGAATTTGCATGATGCAAAATCATTGACTAAGTAGAGATATAATGCCTGTAAATGTAATTATAAAAAAATGATTACAAACTATGCACTTAAGTCTTGCTTGAGTCTAATGACATCGTTATCAATTTCAATAACGGAAGTTCAGTGGCTTATTGTATTAAATTTATAGTCATCAACCTAACCCTCATGCTGAAGAAGTAAAGTGGTGGAGTGGGTTTGATCAAATCTCTTTAAATCAGAAAAGTGAAAATTATAACCTACCACTCTAGCTAAAGCAGTGAAGTGGGTTACACTTTTGATAATATCTCACCAAACCCAGAAAAATTATAACAAAAAAAAGAGGGTGGCCCAGTGCATAAGGCTCACACCATTGTGGAGTCTGGGGAGGTTTTTTATTTTTTTATGTACGGAACATTACCTCTACTTTTGTGGAGAGGTGGTTTTCTTGACTCAATCCTCAAGGTCATACGGCTGGAAGATCTTGCTATGTAGTCTTGGTTTGTTCTTCAAATCAATCTGGCCAAAAGCGAAAAATAAATCAAAGAAGCAGATACTTTGACTTGTTAAGTACACTTGTCTCTCTTATTTGTTATAATATGCACTATCAAGTAGTTGATCATAATAAGCAACACATTTTCCAATATATTATCCTTTTTATGATTAGTGTGACAGTGATTATCCTTTTTATAGATTGGCTAAATAGTACAAAGTGGAAAAACTTCTTATATACTTCTTTTGTTCAGATTTTACATTTTGTTCTCGTAAGCTGATTTTATGTATTGTTGTCTTCTTTTTCCAGAAGGTGCAGAAGGCATTGGTTCAGTCGGATGTCCAATCAAAATCGGATAAAAGTCCCGTCACAGTGGCTGACTATGGTTTGAATCATCAAACTCTTATATGCATGCATTTTGATAATGTACAATATCTTCTGTTTTTTTCCCCTTTTGCATTGACTTACATTTTATAACAAAATGATACTATTTGGTTGTGTTCTGATGGTTCCATCGTATTTTGTTTCTTAGTCATGTATATTTGTAGCAATGGATATGTACTATATGAGAAAAAAAACTAATTAAAGGATTTTCGTCCTAATGTATCGTGTCATATGTTTTTTTTTTATATATTGGCGAATTGCATGTCCGAACTGCTCTGTGAATCATTTGCGTGTCGGTATTGGTGCAATATAGGGTGCACCTTTTGTGCGGGAATTGCAACTATCTATATAGATAGATATAAGATATTCAATTTCAGTTTCGTTTCCCATTTACAGTTTTACACGTCAAATAGATGCCATTATACATATATTCATGTCATGCAAATACTCGGTACTTTTTCACACATTATTCATTTATTTAAACCGATACAAAAGAAAATGCAATTAGCTGTTTTCTGATAGCACTGCTCATTTGTGATTTGAAGGCTCGCAAGCTCTAGTTAGTTTTGTTCTGGAGAGAGAGCTTACTTCTGAACCATTCTCCTTAGTGGCCGAGGAGGTAAGTTCATTAGCTTTTGTAGCTCTCACAAGAGATATGAATCCCAAAATTTGATTATTTGATTATTGGATCTCCGTAGGATTCTGGAGATCTTCGCAAGGATGGTGCCCAGGATACAATACAACGCATAACAAAACTCGTGAATGACACAATTGTGAGTGATGGATCGTATAATGTTTCTTCTTTATCGACAGAAGAAGTTGTTCGAGCCATTGACAGTGGAAAATCTGAAGGCGGTCCTCATGGCCGACATTGGGTTTTGGATCCTATAGACGGCACTAAAGGGTGAGTCTAAAAACTAATATCGTATGACATAGAAAACATGAGGAGAGAGAGCAAATCTTAGTCATTCGGATCATAACGGCCACAAAACATGACAAAGAGGCGGTGACATTTTTGTAAACAATAAGAACTTCAACAGGCAGTGGCATACTTTAAATACTCACGAGTCACGAGGGTGTCTTGTTGTTTAAAGTTTCTTTTTTCTTCATGTTGTTTGGTCTTGCTTTGCTAATCAAGATCATCGTTAAATAATACTGAAGTCATGATATTTATTGGTTTTACCTGCTTACAATGAACTCACTGTGATTCATTAACTAAATCTTTTGTTCCACAGGTTTCTAAGGGGAGATCAGTACGCTATAGCCCTAGCTCTGCTCGATGAAGGGAAAGTAGTATTGGGTGTCCTAGCTTGTCCGAATCTTCCTCTAGGGCCAATTAGCAGCAAAAATGAGCAAAGCTCAAACAATGAAATTGGTTGTCTTTTCTTTGCCAAACTTGGCGAAGGAACTTTTATGCAGCCTCTGAATGGTTCTTCTCCACCTATCAAGGTTCGTGCTTATATTCAGGTTTTTCACAGATACGCGTATCAAAACATGTATTTGATATGTATTAGTACTTTCCAGGTACATGTCAGTTCTATAGAAAACCCTGAAGAGGCGTCGTTCTTTGAATCATTTGAAGCAGCACACACATCGCGTGACTTGTCTAGCACTATAGCAAAAGTACGGGCAATTTTGCTTACTATGTTTTTCAGTTTTTCACGTGATACAGGCGATGATTTCAGGTATTGTTGTTTCTTGAATGTTTCGACTAAAATACTAAATTTGTGAACAGAAACTTGGTGTCAAAGCACCACCAGTTAGAATCGATAGCCAGGCGAAGTATGGAGCTCTCTCCAAAGGTGACGGAGCTATATACCTTCGCTTTCCTCATAAAGGATACCGCGAGAAAATATGGGATCACGCTGCCGGGTGCATTGTGGTGACTGGTAAGGCAATCTCGTCTATCTATCTTTCTTTTATCTGAACACGAGAATTTGTAATATAGGATTGTCACACTTTTGTGGGTAGGGAACCTTACTCTTGCATTTGTTGAGAGACCGTTTCTCTGAACAAGTGACCTCAGTCACAAGACAACAACATTATTGTTGCTTCGAAGCTCACCCTCTAACGTAGGACTGTTGCCCCCAAGTGAATCAACTTTTATAAAACAAGATTGCTTATTCATTTTTCACTTCTCGCTGTGACATCTCAGTTTGTTGTGTTAACTTGCACAGAAGCTGGAGGCGTGGCCTCAGATGCTGCGGGGAACCCTTTGGATTTCTCGAAAGGAAAGTATCTCGATCTTGATACAGGTATTATTGTTACTAATCAGAAATTAATGCCTTTACTCTTGAAAGCCGTTAGAGAATCCCTCGATGAGCAAGCTTCGTCGTTATGATTCTTCTTGGATGATTAGTGCAATTATCAAATAAATGTTCTTTCATAGAAACCCTAACTATGACTTGAACTTGTGTATTTGGATTCTTGTTATTGCAAAACATAATCTTCAATTTGAGGTATTTTTGTGTTAGTTTCAAGTCCTCTCTACAATCTCCTGACCTCACAATAGTGGGAGCATCATATACTTATTTTTTCAGTAATATGCAAGAACATATTTAACCTAATTTGAACATATTTCATCAAGGTCATCATCCAATAACAAGAACATTTCATCCAAAAATGAAAGATCGCTTCCACTATCATCATCATCATCCTCGTTGCAGAAGCTTAGTTGAAAATCGCCTTTCGTTTCATAAACTCGACATAGAACCCATTTAGTGTAGTCCTATAAACATAGAACAAAACAAACAAGTGAAAAAGCTAAACAAAACCATGAAAACTAGAAGAGTTACCAATTCATGTATAGGTACAGACTTGGTTGTGAGGTCACTTACTAATTTTATGTTCCTTCTTATACTGCAAAGGCTATACTCTATCATGACCCAATTGGTTTTTGCAGCAACCAGATGCTCACTGTTATAGAACACAAAATACTTCTTGATTCCTAGTTCCTTACCGGAGATCGGGAAGACGGATTCTTCAATGTCTAGTTGCTTCCAGAATCCGTTCTTCACGACTTTGTTTTCTGTCATCCTGCTAAAAAAGTACCATCGGTTCCCACTTGACAGTGCCTTACCTGTTAACAACCCAACAATATGCTCAGCTTTCAGCACGACACGTTAACACAAATTGTCAGACCTTAAATATATGCACGTTCGAAAGAGAAAGAACGATACCCTCGCACTTGCACCATCAATGCAGTCAATGATCCGTCAATGCAACACATGTGACTACACATACTCGAAAAGAGATAAAAACTAGATTGAAAGATCACATACCATTGAGCTCCCAAGGATTATGCAGATGGAAATCAAGATCAGGAATGATGTCGGGATAGCACAGTGAATCCGAGGCCTTGTGATAGAGAAAGTGAAGCACCAGCTCTTCGTCGGTTGGCCGGAATTGGAACCCTGGTGGGAGAGTGAAGTTTTCTTCTCCCATCACTCTAAAAAGACTATTGGTGCTATAGAAGTAAGGTTATAGAGTAGGTCTTTGCATGTTTTGTATGGATCAAGTTAGTTGTGGTGCTTATATTGACTCTCTCTGACACATATATATAGAAACATTACACTTAGATGTAAAAATCGATATGTAATGAAACTAATGTGACTCATGACTGAAATATGACCCACTAAGCTTGATTATATGGATCTAAAAAGTGGGATCAAGCATCATTATCATAACCTTAAATGCAGTAGTGTCTCTATCCCCAGTCTGTTCTTCAATCACTACTTTCTTGTCATCATCAAGTACAATAACTCTCCACAATATGTATATGCCTGTCTTGTCCTTATCTTTTTGCATACCAAACAGAGAGAAAGAAACAAAGTTGCCCAATCAATACTTTCCCATTACCAAACATCTTTGTCATAAGCAGAGCCGACAATTTGAACCTGAACCTGCAAACGCTTAAAATTAAATTGACATAATTTCACGAGTTCAGGTTGCATCGGATCAAGTTTTTCATTGTCGAATTGCGGATTACGTGGGACATACCCACACATTTTCTATGCAAAACCCATCGTCTAAAAAACCAAACGAAACAGGTCGGCTCATATTTTTTCATCCCAAACTAAAAAAGAACCGACCTAAAATTCAGATTGTCAACTCTGGAGGAATAGTCTTTTCGAGTTGAAAAGGTGGAACTGGTCATACATATCTAATATATAATGAGTTGGGTTACTCAAGAACCGGATCAATTCATCAACTGAGCCTCAATCAAACAGGTCGATTCGGTTTAAATAATGTAGGAGGAACTATAATGTTCCACCAAGTTGGTTGATAACAACCCTATGCTCATGAGTCATGCCACAAGCACATCATAGATGTGAAAGCTGCTTGATGCAACATTTTCTCAATTAATTTGAAAAAGTTGAGCTATCATCTGTAAAGAGTAGACTTCTCTCAGAAGAGATTAGCACAACTCATTGCCACTATCTTCACTAAAATCATTACAAACTTCAAGAATACAAAACATGTGCTTATAACAATCTACTATCCACAAATATAATAGACTTCTTGATGTTGATAAAACCAAAATAACTGTTTTTGCTGCAGATTCTGATTATTGTAATAAAAATAACAGTTTTTACATCCATATTGATATGCACATATGTACACCACAATAAAAATAGTAATATTTAATCATGCAGTGACAATATGAACATGCATGTCAAGTTTCATTACTAAACAAAGAAAATACGCAAAACAATTTTATGTTCTGTGTATAGATATACAGAAAGGTAAGAAGGTTTGAGGATCTCACAGGGAATGTATGTGTTTCACTCTCTGAATTGCTTGCAAAACCTTAGCTGATGGTTCTTCATACAAAATGGAAGGTTCATCAAACTCAGACGCCAAGCTCGGTTCCCCGAGAAAAGCACGAAATGAGTCTGCTACTGAATACGATAGAGATTTAAGGTTATATCCTCCTTCCAGGAAAAACACGCAGCGACCTCTGCATAGATCCTTGGCAAGTTGTTTGATATAAGATGCGAGCATGTAGTATGTTCCGGTTGTGAATTGTAAACTGGCTAGTGGATCCAATACATGACCATCGTACCTGCACAAAATTCAGTCACATATATTACTAATTTACTATGAGAAACTTGGTATTTTGTGTAGGTTAAGAAGGGAAAAAAAAAAATGGTAGAGCCAAAATGTTTTCTCAACGGAAATAAGAAGAATCTAAGGTAGTGTTTGAACTTAAAGATTGGTATGGGAATGAGATTCTCATTCTAAAGCCATTTTCACGACCAAATGTCAAAATCCAAACATGAAGAATGAGAATCTCATGCCTGAACAAACTTTTAAATCCAAGTGCTACTAAAAATTCAATGATTAAATCATTCACATAGTTATCAATTGCCTCTAGACCTCATCACTTAAACCATTGAAATTTGAGTGCAGTATGTAGTGTAAAGCTAAGTGAGCAATCAAGTGCATGTGAAATTGGATTAGAAAAAGATCTTACCCAGCTGACACAAGAATTATATCGGGCTTGAACCTCTGGGCACATGGTACAATAACTTCATCAAAAACCTTTCTCATAGCAGCATCACCCGAGCCGCCTGGTAGAGGCAGATTCAGTGTTGCTCCTTCACCATCTCCGTGACCTATCTCATCAAATTTGCCGGTGCCGGGATAGCTTCCATCCTGGACCACAAGAAGTAATATTGAGTTGATAAAGAGATCGTCAATCAGGAAATGATAAAGAGACCGTCAACAGGAAATGAAGCTTTCTAACTGAGTCGCAGGGAAGAAAAAACTACATTATTCTCAAACACAAAACCATGTCTTACCTGGTGAGTTGAAAGAAAGAAAATATCAGGATCCTCGTAGAAAGCATCGTTTGTCCCATTTCCATGGTGAACATCGAAATCAATGATAAACACACGTTGTAACCCATGAACCCTTTGAGCATGGCGAGCTGCTATGGCTATGTTTCCGAAAACACAAAACCCCATAGGTCCCTTGGGAATAGCATGATGTCCTGGAGGTCTTATCAAAGCAAAACCTGTAGGCGGATCCTGGCTGTTCTGCGATGCTGCAACCTGAAATGTCAGAACATGTTTTAACTTTGTGATTTGGTTTCAAAGTGAACTATTGCAGACAAAACAGCATAGGAATTACTTATTTTCAAAAGTTAACGATCCCAATTCCATCCCGTGAAAATGAAAATATTTGTAGTGCATGGTGTAGAACCAACTCAACTAAAAACTTAAACTACTAGTTGCATTAATTTTATACTCTAACAAGCCCTCATGCAAGCCTATTTTTTATTTGCTTGTGATTCATGCATAGGTCTTCTTGCATTGTATTCGAATTTTAACATATTTTCAATAATCAGGGTGACGGCCAGACTCAAACTTTTGACATCTAGGTCAATAAAGATTCAATACCATGTACGTCAATTAAGCAATAGTAAGGAAATTAATGTGCAGAGTCGAGACATCACCACTGCATCAACTACAGAAATTCCAGCTCCAGCTGCAATCAACGACTCTTGGAATGTCTGCATCATTTATAACATCATAAGCAATAGCAAATACTAATATCAATCATTAAGCGGATTTTTCATCTTGCATGAACAATCATCAAATCATTAATCACTTCTTTCATATGATAAAATTCTAGAATTTGCTATGACAGACTGGACAAGAAACATCTATATTCTCTGTGCAAGAAAGGAAAGTCGAAATAGAAAGTATGAACTTACGGTGGCAGTTGCATATGTAGGTCCGGAGCGTTCGACAAAAATAATGCCTTCTTGTGAAGCCTTATCCATTGCCTGTAGACAACTTCAAATGAAAAAAAAAACGAAAAAATATGGTAACAGACCTGGGGAAAGAAAACAAAACTTCTGAGGAAAACATTTTTCAGACAGGTCCAATTATATAGAACTTCATCAATCCAAAAAAGAGTAGTGTCGGAGTGATAAGCGAGGGCCTGGGGGACTCTTGATCTTACCAGCTTATAAATAATACCATCTAATAAGGTATAATAGTATAAATAATATACACAGGTATTTGTTTATCATCGATGCATTGTCTGCTTATCTTACTTACTAGTCTTGAGATATTGTATCAATTTTGTGTTCAAAACCAATCCAATACAAGTAATAGAAACTAGAAACTTGAATACCTTCTCAAGGCCAGATACATAAGATCTCGTATGGACACTAGCAATGTCATCAATGGATGCAGGCTTAAAATTCCGAAGTTCAATGATCTCAGAGCCACGGAACTGCAAAATGTAATCCAGAAACAGAGTAAGAGAATTTAACCTTTCATCATCAGTCAGTACATTGGTTTGTTCACAGTTAAAACAGATTGAGCTTTTCAGCACCAATGTACTTAGCTATTATTAAGGAGATAGTTAAAGAAAAATGCTAAAATGTATTTGAAGAACAGAACGGGGAAAGCCGGATTCACCAATTCATTAGGGAAGCCAAATAGTTTAGCTGTATATTTGAAGGTCATAAGCTAGAGGGTGATTCTTGGTGCAATGATAAGGTTGTTGCCTCGTGACATTAAGGTCACATGTTAGAGTCACACAAACAATCTCTCCACAGTGGTAGAGGTAAGACTATACATAAACTTTACATTTCGTTAGAACTAGAAACTTTCTATAATAAAATTCATCACAATGAACTCATATATGCTCCTAAAACCTTTCCTGCATTTACTAGTGACTTCGGATTTGTACAATGCTCTCAAAACTCATATGACCTTTAAATGTAAAAAAAATAAAATAATAATGATAAAAAAAAAACAGCCCAAAACATCAGACATTATCAATATCAGGCAATAAAAAAACAGATTGAAAGTCATATTATAGCTTATGTGATACCTTTGAAGTGAGCTCCATATTATCAAGAGCAGTCACAATTGCAGGAACTCTAAAATGAGATTCTGGATGTGATTCCTGTTAGCAGGAAAAAATCAAGACTACAATGATTTAAAGTTTCGAACATCAAGTATTTACTAAAGCAATGAAGTAACTATAGGGATTAAAGTCATCTCATATCTTCACTAGTTTTCACTTTTCAATGTCCAACGACGAGCATATATAGAACTAAAACATAATCATAAACTAGAATACTAAACAGGGAACACGCTAATAATGGTGCTCAAATATTGAACACGACAAGTTTATAAACATGCAACACAAGCACGACACGTGTAACTAAATGAGGAGGGTTGACACTACACGACCCGACCCCATACATATTGCATGACAAAACCAACATGTTTGGCGCGATATTCCCCAGCACAATGAAATATCACAAATTTAACCTAACTATGATTATGGTGCTCAACACAAACACAACACAATTATTAAAACATGTTGGGTACTCCAACATGAACACATCCCGATTACAAAAACTCAAACATGCTTATTTCGTGTTGTGTCATGTGTCGAGGCCCGAACTGTCACCTCCACATTTTACTACCAACCTAGAGCCAAGCTGAGATCAACAAATAAAACCTCAAATATACAAGAAAGTATACATAAAAAAATAACTATGTAAATGAGCTAAACCAACAAACCTGGTTATGACCCATTGCAGGAGCTACACTGTAAATCACACGAGCATCAGCCAATTCTGATTTAGAAGGCAAATTCAAGTTCCTCTCCACACCACTCGAACAAAAAATTGAAGCTTCCGATAAGCTTCTTCTTCCTCTTCCAGACCTCAAGTTGATTCTTCTATGGAGCTTCCACGCGAACCCTAACACATAATCGCAAATGGGTCTCGTTGATTCCAAAAAATATATCTCAAAAGAGTGATTGTTTCATGACTTCAGTACCTGTGAAAGATGAAGAACAAGGTAACGATTGAAGCTCCATGGATATGGTGGCTGTGAGTGTCACTGTACAGAGACTGAGCCGCCGGGGGCGGGGGCGGGTGCTGGGAGCTACGGTGGTGTGTGGCCAAAGGAAATATACACTCTTTTTCAACTGGAGATGGTGAGGGCAATATGGGTATTTCAAACAAACCCTCTCTTTCTCATTCCTTCTGATTTTCAAAAAATATCAACTTCCACAAAACCCTTATCTTCTTCTTCTTCTTCACTGAGCTCTCAGAATCAACCACACACTCCATTTTTTCAGAACCATACATTTGAGTTCAAAAATGGCTGCTTTGGTCGTCACAAGCCGTCTCGTTCCGATTCAAATTCGTGCTTCAACTTCAGTTTCTGCATCTCAGTTACCATCTTCATCATCGTCGTTCACTGTGAAGTACCTGGTGGACTCATGTGGGTTTCAGCTCCAATCCGCCATAGCAGCCTCTCGGAAGCTCGACAAGAAGAAACTGAACGAAAACAACATCCACAGGTCTGATTCTGTACTTAATCTCTTGGAAAGTTACGGTTTTTTGAGAACCCATATAGTAGAAATCATCAGAAAACGCCCAGATATGCTTACCCATTTTAGGTCTGGTAAATTTCTCAGACCCAAAACGGAGTATCTTGTTGAAATGGGCATTTCAGGTTCTGATCTTCATGATCTGATAGTTATGAACCCTAACATTCTGTTTGTGGGATTGAATTCTAAGCTCAAATCGCGTTTTGAATCTCTGATTGACTCTGTTGGAACCCATGAGAGAGCTAGAGCTGCTTTGATGGCCTGTCCATGGCTTTTAACTGAGGATAATTGGAAACCCAATGTTGATTTCTTGTTAAGAGAAGGTGTAGCTGTTGACACTCTGTTCAAGCTCATTGCTGGGAGGAAAATGGCTATAAAGAGAAGTGTTGATGAAATGGTTCGTGCTATTGAAATTGTAAGAAAAGTGGGGATTAACCCGGCTACGGACAAGTTTTTGAATGCAGTTTTGGTGGTTGCAAATTACCCGCTTTGGGAAAAGAAAGTAAAGGTGTTTACGGATTTTGGGCTGTCGGAGGAGGAGATTATGTCCATTCTTAGGCTCCGGCCAAATTGTTTTGATTATTCTGAGAAGAGACTCAGGCGCTCGTTTGAGTTTCTCGTGAACACAATGAATATGAACCCGAAGACTATAAGTTCTCGCCCCGTTTTACTCTCTTATGCTATTGATAAAAGGGTTCGCCCTAGGTGTAATGTGGTGAAGCTTCTCTGGTCAATGAAGCTACTTAGGGAGGGGGATGCGAAGCTTGCTCGAGCGCTGGTCAAGACTGAGGAACTGTTTTTGAAGGATTATGTCTATAAGCATTTGCAACGAGTCCCTAATTTGCTGGATGTGTACCGTGGTGAAACAACGACAAAGGAGACTGCTTGAAGAGGGGGACTGAAAGCTTGTTGTTGTTTTACTCGGAGAAGTTTTATGGCGTGAAACCCCGACAAAGAGGACTGATATTTGACTTGTAAGTAGTATGTGTGAACTTTACAATGCAATACCTACAATTATCTAGTTCTGATATTGGACCCCAGAACTATAAGTTCTCGCCCTGATTTACTCGGATATTCTATTGATAAAAGAGTTCGTCCAAGGTACAATGTGGTGAAGCTTCTCTTGTCGAAAAGGCTGCTTGGAGAGGGGGACGCGAAGCTTGTTAGTGCACTAGTCAAGACTGAAGAGGTTTTCTTGAAGGAATGTGTACAAGCATTTGCAACAAGTACCTAGTTTGTTGGAAGCCTACCAAGGTGAAAGCCCGACAAAGGAAACCGGTATTTGACTTTAGAGTTGAGAGTAGTTTGTGTGAACTCTACTATGCAAAACATACCATTAATCTAATTGCTATGTTTCAAATTGTGTTGTTTTGTTGCATATTTCTGTACTCAATCTTCTTTTAGTAGCATTTCTATAGAATCAACCTATGCATCTTTGTATGTGTTTTTGTGAAATCAGAGTACTTATTTTGTGTATTCTCGTTAAATACTTGTTTGGACTGAGTGTTTGTATTTATATATTTGTCTTGAAGGATTTCAGGTGTATCTATCCCAAACCCGATCCCTTAAACGTGACACAGAGTTGCTAGACAGATTTGAATTTGGTCACTCGTTTTTGATGTAATTTTGTGTGTATGCATAATCTTTAGAGAGTAAGGCTTCTGGTTGATTAGTAGTTGTTTATGTATAAGAAAATGTGGATTACAAAGATAGGTCATCTAGTGCAGTAAAGTTTACAAGTCTCTATAATTCTCTGTAGTTTTTCTAAGATGTCTAAAATATAGCTCGTGTAGAGTTTGAGTCGAGTCATGTGTCGGGCCACTTCTTGGGACCTGGGTGACGGGCTTTGTATGCGACTATCGATCCGGGAGAAGGTGAGGCATGGGCGACCCGGGAGGCTTCGGATTAGGGTTGGATCATGATCATCGCGGTGTCTGATGCGCAATATGTTGTTTCTCGGCTTCCGGATGACACTTCAAATAGGAGTAGAGTGTGTATGATTGTTTGCTCACAAGCTTTTCTAACGACTAATAGCATAGTTTTTCATTGTCTACTATGCTTAGCGAATAAGATAGCGTATGAGTTAATTAGTCTATCGGGTTATGTTTTAGAATACTCAGTTTGAAGACATTCTCCACCGAGCTGCATTGTTAATAGTATTCTTATTATAATTTTTTTTGAAAATAAAGATAACGACGCTCATTTTAGGCCAGAAAGGTGTACTAAAACTTGATAGCGTTTATATATTATTTCAAATTTAATTGTGTATTTTTTTTATCAGTAAGCATACCACAACACCAAGACTTAAACTCGAGACCTTAAGGGGACTAAGTGCCTTAAGCCGCTTGCCCTAATGGTTAACGTGAATTGTGTTATTGTGTTCTGTGTGCGTGTTTGACGTACTCAACACAAACACGACACGATTATTAATCACATTAGGTTGAACGGCACAAACACAAAACGGATATAAATGTTTTACTGCACAATAACAGTTGAACTCACGACTTTTCAGGTAGAGACGTGTTTTGACTGTTTAGTCATCCCCATTAACTGTATAAATACCAATTTATTGCATTTTCAAGAACACCAAAAACCCTATCTTCTTCCCTGAGCTCTTAGCATCATCCACACACTCCATTTATCCAACAATGGCTACTTTCGTCGTCCCAAGCCATCTGGTTCCAATTCAAAGTCATGCCTCGAGCTCAGTTTCTACACCTCAGCTATCGTTTTCATCGTCGTTCACTGTCAAGTACCTGGTGCACTACTGTGGGTTTCCTCAACAATCCGCCATAGAAAGCTCGAAGAAGCTCGACCTTCTGAAACCATCCAAAATGCGCAGGTTCAATTCTGTACTCAATCTCTTGAAATCTTACGGATTCGAGAGAGCCCATATAGAGGAAATCATCAGGAAAGGCCAAAAAGTGATTTTCGAGTTCGATTGCGATCGAACTCTCAGACCCAAAATGGAGTCTCTTGTTGAAATGGGCTTTTCAGGTCCTGATCTTCACGACATGATTTCCAGGAACCCTCAAATTCTGGGTTCCGGAATGGATTCTAAGATCAAACCAACCTTTGAATATCTGAGGGACTCTCTTGGAAGCCATGAGAGAGCCAGAGCTGCTTTGGTGGCTTGTCCATGGCTTTTAACTTATAACCATAGTATTTGGAAACCCAATATTGATCTCTTAGTTAGAGAAGGTGTAAATGTTGACACTTTAGTCAATCGCATCGGTCGCAATCGAATACCTATAATGCGAAATGGTGATGAAATTGTTAGAGCTGTTAAGTTTGTCAAAAAATTGGGTATTGACCCGGGATTGCCCAAGTTCTTAAAAGCGGTCTTGGCGGTGGCAAACTACCCACTTTGGGAAAAGAAAGTGGAACTGTTCAAGAGTTTTGGGCTGTCGGAGGATGAGATTTTGTCCAGACTCAGGCGTGACCCGCATTGTTTTAAGTATTCGGAGGAGAAACTCAGGAGCTCGTTTGAGTTCTTTGTGCACACTATGAAGTTGAGTCCAAGTACTATAAGCTCTTACACCTACATGCTCGGGTTTGATATTGATAAAAGGGTACGTCCAAGATATAATGTGTTGGAGCTTTGCTTGTCGAAGAAGCTGCTTGGAGAGGGGGATGCTAAGCTTGTTGAAGCGCTACACAAGACTGAGAAACGGTTCTTAGAGGATTATGTCTTTAAGCATTTGGACAAAATCCCGAATTTGTTGGAAGTTTACCGTGCTGAAAGAAAGACAAAGAAGATGCCCAATTTGGAACGATTGGCCACTGTCTTTGAAAATCGTGCCTCGAGCTCAGTTTCTACATCTCAGTCACCTTCTTCATCATCATCGTTCAATGTCAAGTACCTGGTGAACTCACGTGGCCTTCAGCTGCAATCCGCCATAGCAGCCTGGGGCCCCCCGCGGGACCTCCAGCCGAAATCCGCCATCGCAGCCTCTCCGCAGCTCGATCAGAAACTGAACAAAACCAACATCCACAGGTCTGATTCTGTACTAAATCTCTTTAAATCGTACGGACTCGATGCAACTCATGTAGCAAAAATCATCAGGAAACGCCCTCGAGTGCTGCACGATTACGATTGCGATAAGAATTTCAGACTCAAAATGGAGTATCTTGTTGAAATTGGCTTTTCAGGTTCCGTTCTTGGTGATCTGATTGCCATGAACCCTGATATTCTGATGTTCGGATTGAACTCTCGGATCAAACCAAATTTTGAATCTCTGAGAGACTCTCTTGGAAGCAATGAGAGAGCCAAAGCGGCTTTGATAGCCTCCCCATTTCTTTTAACTAAGAATCTCTTTATAAGAGAAGGTGTAGCTGTTGACAATTTATTCAAGCACATGGTTGGCAGGAAACTAGACATATTGCAAAAAGCTGATGGAATGGGTCGTGCTGTTGACATTGTCAAAAATTTGGGCATTGACCCGGCTTCGCCCAAGTTTGGGAATGCTGTGTTGGTGGTTGCAGATTCCCCGAAGTGGGAAAAGAAAGTGAGATTGTTTGAGAATTTCGGGTTTTCAGAAGAGGATGTTTTGTCCTTGCTTAGGCGCCGCCCGCATCGTCTTGCTTATTCTGAAGAAAGACTCAGGAGCTCGTTTGAGTACCTCGTGAACACTATGAAGTTGAACCCCAAAACTATAGGTTCTCGCCCTGATTTACTCGGATATTCTATTGATAAAAGGTTACGTCCTAGGTACAATGTGTTGAAGCTTCTCTTGTCAAAGAAGCTGCTTGGAGAGGGGGACGCGAAGCTTGTTTATGCACTATTCAAGACTGAGGAGCATTTCTTGAAGGATTATGTGTACAAGCATTCGCAACAAGTACCAAGATTGTTGGAAGCCTACAAAGGTGAAAGAATAACAAATGAAACTACTTGAAAAGGGGACGTGAAGCTTGTTTGGGAGCTAGTCAAGAATGAAGCTTTTGAGAATTTGCATCAGAACACGAGTTTGTTGGATGCGTATCGAGTTGAAAGACCGAAAATGGAGACTGGTATTTGACTTTAGAGTAGTGTGTGAACTTTACGATGCAAAACATACCATTTAATCTAATTGATGTGGCACAAGTTATGTTGACTTAGTTCTGATTTCTTTGTTCAGTCTCCTGTTAGTAGCACAGCTGTATAATTAGCCTCTGCATCTTTGTTGGAGCGCTACGCCAGAATGGGAAAGTTTTCTTGGAGGATTATGTCTATAAGCATTTGGATCGAATCCCGAATTTGTTGGATGTGTACTGCTCAGGCACCAGTCAAGTAGGTGCTCTAGTGTGAAAGAGTTGACGGAGAAGTATTTTTGAACTCTACAATGCAAAGTACGGTATTAATCCAAGCGTTTTGCGACAAATTTTGTTAACTGTTCAAGTAGTGAATCATTTCTGTGCTTGACTACATAGATGTGTTGTGTGTGTGTTCATGAAGTTGCTTTGATTCTCTTGAATATGGGAAGCAAGTAAGCAACTCTTTTTTACTCATATTTAACACATTTTGTTGTGATTCAGTCATTCATGCTAGACCTTTCTTCTTTGGTTGTATTGTTTTGCATACCACAGTGGATGGCCTAATATTTGGAGAGCAAGGCTTATGATTGATTAGAACAAGAGATTGATGTTAAGGCTTAGAAGGTTGAAGATGTGAATCCTCAAGCTCCTCTAATGTACAAGAAGCAGCATATGCATCTTGTGTTGAATGGACAAGAGTGAGACTTGATGCGACAGTAAGTTTGTTCACTTGTGATGTAGATGTTTAAAAGACTGTGTGAGTAAAAGTAAAGTTGTGTACATAAATGATCTCTACTATGGTTATGTGCCCTTCGAGGGAGCCATGCTCTTCAAGATAGAAATAGTGGGTGATTTCCCTACTCCACACATTTTGAGAAGGAATTTCTCGTTTTCTTAACCTTATGTAAAATCATAATAAAATGAGTTCTTACAACATTGCTCTAAGCAACAAAATCCAAAATTTTCTTGAATAAAATACTATTCAATGCTATATACAATACAATAATGAACTCTTGACAAGTGAAACTTGAGCCCAAAGATAAGAGTTACATTCCTTGGAGTAGTCTTCTTCCGAAAACTAATTCCAATGTTGTTTGAGAAATGACTTGATTAGTGTTGTTCGTGTACTATATTTGTGCTACGAGGAGTCCACTCCAAGTTTCTGGGTAGGCACCAATGCAAGCAATATAGCGAATCCAACGTAACCTTAACACTATAACGAGATAACATGACCGTCATCTCTAAGTTTCAAATAGTAGTGATATCGAGTATCTTTACCTTCGCACCTTTCAGAGCTTGCTAAACGATTTATGCAGCTGATCCCAACTGTCTGAAATGAATAGTTAAGTATATTAAATATCTTTACCTTCGCGTACCTTTCAGAGCTCCCTCCACAATAGCACCCATCTCCCAAAACTCCATTTTCATTGGACAACTTTGTGTAGCCAGTCTTAACGTTGTTTGAGAAATGACTTGATTAGTATTGCTTGTGTTCTATACTTATGCTACAAGAAGTTCGTTCCAAGTATCCGGGATGACGGGTAGGCACCAGTACAAGCAGTCAGATGAATTCTCCGTTGTCCTAACACAATAATGACCCTCATCTCTAAGTTCCGAAATAACAGTAATATCGAGTACCTATACCTTCGTACCTTTCAAAGCTCCCTCGATTTATGGTCTTCATTTCCACCGGACAACGGAGTTTTGCTAAATGATTCATGTAGCCGTCCTATATTTGTGCTATAAGGAGCTCATTCCAAGTATCCGGGATGCCAGGTAGGCACCAATGCAAGCAATCAGATGAATTATGTGTTGTCCTAATACTATAACGTGACACATGACCATCATCTCTAAGTTCCGAAATAGCAGTAATATCCAGTATCTTTACCTTCGTACCTTTTAGAGCTCCCTCCACAAGAGCATCCCTCGATCCATCTTCTGAAACTTCACTTCCACTGGACAACGGAGTAGTATTATCACAGCTTCCACCAGTGTTCCAATCTCCATTCTTGAAATGCCTCGGCGATATTGTCCTGAAGAAAGCTTTGAGCCCGGGATGCAAGGGAAGTTGCGAATCGAGCCACCTGACCACACTATAAACCGTAAAATTCTTGGCTTTTGGTATCGCGTCAAGAGATTTATCCTCATTAGGCTTCCCATTTATGTGCATAACCCACCGGTTAGCTATAAACTTCCCCCGGTTCCAGTGGTGCCCGGTGTTCAGAACCAAAACATCGAAACAATGGAGAAATTTTCTCATGAAAGCTGGTGGCCTGTTCAAATGCATGGCAACATCAGTGGTTGGGTCAGTGTCGTTAAGGGGCACCAAATCGGAAAGGCCTGAGGACCAGTAATATAGAATGGTAGTGTTTGTAGTTGGGAACCGATACGCCCAGCCTTCGGGACGAACGGCTTTAGGTGCTTTGACAAGACCGTATTTCTTTCCCACATCCTGGACGATAACATTGTATTCTCCGCCTGTGGCCATACACATCAAAGATTGGAACTGTTGCCTTCCCAACGAATCACCAATAAATGCAATCGTTTTGTCCTGCATTCTGGAAACAGTCACATTTAGAACACTTAACATGATCAAATACCTGATTACAGTGTATGACCGCAGAATTTAGGTAACATTTAAATAATAAAAAATGGAATAAGAAACGAGAATGAGATTCCCAAAAATCTATAATAAGTGTGTGAAAACTGGAATAAGGATGCAAACATATGCTGCATGTACAATGCTTGAAACATCTATAAGTGTGTGACTTATTGAATGACATAAGATTGTAGAGATGCAACAAGAACTTGGATTTTTTTGTAGTTCATAAAATTGGACAAGATAAGAATGAAACTTCGAAAAATATAAATATGGGTAGAAAAGTGGGAGCCTACTTTCTCAAAAATGCAGACTCATCAAACTCTGGCACATCACAATTTTTTGGCCGCCATCGATACTTTTCGTAAGAAAAATCTTTACGTGGGGTCATTCTACATGCCCACATTACTGATAACCACTGCTTACATGCATATCCAGAATAAAGTGGCCTTCTGCTGTCTGCAACCCATCTACCCTTGGCGTAGTTACAGACTGCCCAGGTGAGAAACAACATAAAGAAATGAAACAAACCATGATAAGCGGCATTTTTATCGTAAAATGGACATAAAAAGGGATCATGTCGGGAAAAGAAAAAGGAACCCTAAGAAAGAAAAACTCAATCCTATACATTTCAGTATTTACTAAGTTGCTATCAGAGTTTGCAAGTGGTTTCGCCACTGAAATACCAAACTTATGACTAGCATTCCAGCAACAACGAATTAAAGATGAATACTAGTTCCGTTTCTGAATAAGTGTCGATTTTGAAAATTCATTCCAAAATATATGTCATTCTACAATTCCAGAGTAAAAATGCACCATACTTTTCAATTATATCCTTTTCATCATTCCCTAGTAACTGAATACTACTGTACTAATAGGAATGAGAGTTCTAATGAGTATACAAACTTACAAGGTTAGTTGGATCATTTCACACAATTTCTTAATGGAACTTATTCAGAAACAGAGGTAGTACTTTGTAATTGCAATATAAGAGTCCGTAGATTGAAAGGAGAAACCATGGTTACAGACGTTACCTTCCGTTTTGGAAGAAGGTGCAATATTCACAGCACCACCTTTACTTCCAGGAGAGGATGCTCTGACTGTATTTGCTGGTCTGCCACCTTGACTTTCCACGGAGGATGTGACGGCCAAATTCATTGGTGCACCACCGAATTTTAGTGTTTTTGTTTCTTCAGTTATGCTTGATTGTGAGTATTCTTCCTTGTGCCTTTTTGGTTCCACAGAAAATGAGGAATTATTTTGGGCATCCAAATGTATGTCTGAACCACATCACAAGAAATCAATCAGTGTCTGTCACTCTGTCTAGTTATTAACATCGATTCGAATACATCACGTCTGAACATCTATGTATGGTTTGAGAAACAAACCTGGTGATGTATACCAATATTGCGCCAATAGCAGAGAATCACGAAGAGGATTTCTCTCATGTGTCAGAAGGAATATGGCCGTAACGATAAAAAAAATCAGAGTGAGGGAAAGCTGCTTCACCCTCAAACTACAATGGTTTCCTCCTTTCATAGTTATTTATACAATACAACAAAATCTCTTAACGAGACAGAAGTATGCATAACTTTTTCTCAGTGGAAGCCAGTCCACGGAACTTCATCAGATTTAATCAGTAACTCAATTTGCTGGAGGCTTCAGCTACAAGTGCATAAGACAAAATATCGGAACAAAAAAGAGTTCAGATTTCCACCAAAACAAATAAAAGACAACGTCACAAGCCACAACCTACAGTATCTAATATCTATATCCGCAAATATATAAACATGACATGAAAGAACTAAAAAACTCCCTAACTGATCATAATTATTGGAGGTGACGGAATGGTGAAGCATGATTGGTTTGATTTACTTCACCGAGAGAAATAAATTACTGAAACAGTCAAGTGTCATCTTGTACTCGTCCTCGTAGCCTTCTTCTCTTCCTAATTTAAATTCTAAAGTAGAAACCAAAAATTCCAGATTTTACTACTTAAAGCAAAGCATAAAACTATAAAAGCTTGACTTGTTTCACGACACTCATCCACATCCAACTTCAAAGAATTTACCATAATTTCCATCACAATACATTAAATTTGAAATCACAACAAAATAAATCAAAATACTGCATAAAACGCTCCAAGTTTCTCTCCACTCATACAGAAAATTGCAACAGAAATGTCCATATTTCTATAAAACACCGAAATAATTCACCATAACTTCCATCACAAAACCTAAAATTTGACATTACAACTAAAAATCATAATACCGCATAAAATTCTCCAAGTTTCTCTCCACTCATACACACAATTTCAACAGAAATTTCCAGAGATCTACAAAACAAAACAAAACAAAATCAAACTGATTAATTCAAAACTACTACTATATCACTACTAACAAGCTAAGTAGAAACCAATAATTCCAGATTTCACTGCTTGCAAGCAAAGCATAAAAGCTTGATTTCTAACCCAACACAAACACATCTTTGTTCGAATAAAAAAAAAATTCACCATATTTCCATCACAATACATAATAATTGAAAACGCAACAAAAATTAATAATAACAAAAATCAAAATGCCTCATAAAATTCTCCAAGTTTCTCTCCACTTGTACAACAGAAATTTCCAGAGATCTACAAAACACCAAAACCAAAAATCAAACTGGTTCATTTGATAAAACGGTTAACAAAACAGAAAAAATTGAAATTCTAACTAAAAAAATCAAAATGCATCAAGAAATTCTCCAAGTTCCTCTCCACTCATACATACAATTGCATCAAATATTTCCAGAATCTATGAAACACCAAAACTAAAAATCAAGCTGATTCATTCAAAAATATATATTTTAACAAAAAAAAAAAACTGTTACTCGCAATCATAATCGCAGCCTTCTTCTCCTAATTCAAATTCTAAACTAGAAACCAGCAATTCCAGATTTCAAACACATAAAAAATGATATTACAACAACAAAAATAAATCAAAATGCAGCGCAAAACTCTCCAAGTTTCAATCCACTCAATCGCAACAGAAATGTCCAGAGATTTTTTATTATAAAAAATGATACCTGTTGTCGTAGCCTTCTTCTTCTTCTTCTCCTCCGTCCTCAGCTTCATCGTGAGCCCAGTCATGGAAGCTTCACTCCTCTGATCTCTATCATTCTGATCCAAACCACAGCACAGACAGAGGCAGAAGCGGAACCAGAGAGAGCCAAAGAGACGTCATGCGATGTATATACAGTTACAGATTTGGCGGAGCTTGAGGGGATAAGAACCAGCAGACAGCAACAACACGAAGCTTCGGATCTTCCATGTCAAAATAATTCTGTTCTTCGCGATTGTTCCGTGACTGACTCTGTAGTGTTCACGCAAAATCAGCACTAACTGTAATTTTTCTGTTTATCTGAATTAAAAAAAATAGTTTTTCATTTTTAAATTATTTTGAAAAACTGTTGTCCAGTTTTTTATTTTCCAATCTGAAAATCTGGAGGAAATGGATTAAATGCTTCACGACTAAACAAACCCTAATAAATTTATGAAATAGTGTTCAGTACTTATAAATTGTGCAGATAATGTCGTCGAGTTGGAGGGCAAAGATGAAGGAAGATAAAGAGGCAGCTACAAAAGAGTTCTGGGAGCTGCTGAAGTTGCTGGAGGATCAGCTGGAAGGTAAGGATTATTTTGGAGGAGACAGTGTTGGGTACTTGGACATTGCTGGAAATATTGTGGCATTTTGGCTTGGGGTGATTGGAGAAGTAATGGGAGTTGAGTTGTTTACACCAGAGAGGTTTCCAGTATTGCAGCAATGGATTGAGAAGCTGCTCGCAGTAGATGCGGTGGGGCAGTGTCGTCCTCCAAGAGACAAGCATGTTGACTATATTCGAAAGAATTTTGCGGCCAGAGCAGCTGCTTCTCAAAAATTGATCAAGTAGCTACTGTGATATTTGAATTCATTTTAGTAATTTAGGTCGTCTATAAACAACTCATGTCATTATCTTCTTTTGTACTTGCATGCTTAAATTGTCTTGTAATCTTAGGAGGGCATTGAAATTTGCCTCAATTGCAAGTTTTTTTTTGTATGTTTGATTAGTTGTTGGAGACGTCATTTTGCTAATCCAAACTGTATCTAAAAGTATTTTTGTGAGGTTGGCTTTTTAGTTGAAAACTTAGGACCTCTCCGTACCAAAGTAGAGCATAATGTTATGCAAAATTGAGAGTGGGCCCCTATATTTTACATCGGGGTGAAAATAATTAAGGATCTTTACAGTTGTGAAATAGGAGGGCTGAAGATAACCTTATGCAGCAATACAAGTCCTCCAAATTTAATAATGTGAGGGCTGCAAAACACATGACTCGATCATTGCCGTATCTTGTTTATGTTTATGATGTCATCACTTGCGTCATACCCTTTGAAACTCACAATCCGGCGAATAAAATAAGTTTGATGCCACATATTGAAACATTTTATATCCTTTAGAAGCATTAAGTTCAAAACATGTGAAGTTCACCCACAACATCGATCACTACTAAATTCCAACCTTAACAAGACAAGCTCTCGCTATAAAATTAAGGAACCAACATCGATCAATGAAAATCACACAGTACTGATCAGAACAAAAAACCTGCAACAAATAATCGGTCTCAAGAGAACAACAATGGCGGACAAAGTGATCGTGTTCGGGATATGGGCAAGCCCTTACAATCGCAGAGTGGAACTGGCACTGAAGCTGAAAGGTGTGAAATATGATCGAAGAAGTTTCCAGTATTGCAGCAATGGATTGAGAAGCTGCTCACAGTCGATGCTGTGGTTGTTGGAAAAGGAAACAGAGAAGGGAAAGAAAAAAGTGGAATGACTGAACACAGTAAATTGGAGCAACTCAACAGCTTTATTGATACTGATACTGATATATAAAACAGCGAAAGAGAGAGCCTATATATAGGCTACAAACAGAAACTAACTCAGCTAAAAAGTCTCAAAACACTATCCACTACTAACAGATTATTTGCAACTAAACTAGAGAAAATAAAGGACACGAATCAACCAACTCGGTCACACTTTGAACCACTTTTCAAACCACTTTTCAACAGTGGTGCAGTGTCGTCCTCCAAGAGACAAGCATGTTGACTACGTTCGAAAACTTTTTTTCGGCCAGAGCTGCTTCTGAATAATGATGAAGTAGCTAGCTACTGTGATATTCAAATTCATTTTCATTATCTTGTTAATTAGTTACTTGCTTAAATTGTCTTGTGATCTTAGTAAGTTCTTATTAGCTCTAATGATTTGTCATTGTAATGGAATAGTGTGACTTCTCTATCCTATATATCTGTAAAAGAAGTATACTTTCTTTTGTGTCTTTGGCTTTATTGTGTCTCAAGATTGAGTTTTCTTGAGATGAAAATTTTAAGAAAATTTTGATCTTATTTGTATTGGCAATTAGCTTTACTCAAAATTGATGGGTTAGATAGTGGGAACCTAGCTTTAGTGCTCCAACTCACTTTCGGAGATTGCATTTCACGTGTATTTAACTGGCTCGTCGCCAGGGGCGGACCCAGGAATTATAAAATATGGGGTCAAAATTATTTTTTTACAATCAAACGTTTTTTTTTGCTCTTTGACTCTTTTCAAGCCAAACTATCGGTTAATATTGTTTATATGGCAATATATGAACTTTATAGGGTAATAATTGAAAATAAATGGATGAAATATTGTTTCAATTTCAGAAAATTTGGAAAAAGAGGAAAGAAGGAAAAGATGAATTTGGTTTGCTGGTGTGGACATGGGTACTGGTGTTTTTTGGTTTGAGTTGAGTGTGTTAGCGGTAGGTTGTATTAGTTTTAGTTTATTTTATTAATTTTTTAATCCAACGTATAATTAACTAAATTAATGAACTTTTATATTATTGGACTTCTTCTTCTTTTTTA
>JAYMSZ010000109.1:0-29532 GCA_036897665.1 Pelargonium citronellum
CATGGCTTATTTTTAAGTTAGGGACCTGGTTGATGAGTTTTCAATAAGTGGGGGGTCACTAGGGTATTAAACCCTATTTTTTTTTATCTCCTTTTATCACCACATCTACCAAAATGTTTCTATATTTGAGTATAGAAAAAAAAAAACTAATTCACCATTGTGAGCACATCACTGCACATGTACGTAAGAGTGACATGTCGTTTTACTTCGTCTTTCACAAGGAGAGAGACTGGGAGACACAAAAATCTGCAGAGAGAGAGAGAGAGAGACAGAGAAGGCTGTAAGAGAGAGAAAGGAAGAAGAAGTAAACTAGGTCCCTATTTTTCTTTTTATTTATTTAATATTTTTACTACACAAATGGTGACGGACCAAGAAATTTCCCAAGCCCTCAATTCTCTGTTGCAGGATTCAAACCCTAGCTCCACCTTCACTTCCCTAGGCGCTGTCGTTCAGGCTCTTCAGTCCAACCTCGGCATCGACCTCTCCTCCAAGCTCGACTTCATTCGCTCCCAGATCCACCTCCACTTTCACCCTCACCCCCAAATTGACCATTTTGCCCCCCAACCGATCCCCAATTCCCCCCAATTGCCGTCCCCTTCGCCTGCTTTTCAATTTCGTGGCGTCCCCACTCCGGTCAAGCCCGATGCCGTCGCCGATTCCCATACAGCCTCAGTTTCGTCAACGGAGGCGTCGAAGCCGAGGTGGGTTTTTCGCAATTTGAGTTTTTTCTTTGTTCTTCTTGCTTGATGGAGGAATTAAAGTTTGGATTTTTATCTCTGTTTGTATGGGATCCTGAAATTTAAAGAGAATAAACATGTTAGGGAGTGAGGAAATGGATATTCTGTGTTTTATGTTATGGTAATTTTACTAATTTGACATTGAATTCATAGCATGGTTTTCTGGTTTAGTCAGTTTGGGTTACAATTGGAGACTTTAATTATATTATTCTACTGGTCGAATATATCATTATTATTGTTCACAATTTCACATGATGTTGAATATTGTACAATAAATTATTCAGCCCATATCTGATGTCTCCAACAAGATGTTTGTAACCATTGTGAGTCCAGAAACGCATTCTCTAGATATTCTGGCTGTTTATTGTAATGAAATAATGATTAGATTGATGCTTGATCTGATATGGTTGAGTTGTACGAGTTCATTGCAGTAATCCAACTAAAGCTAAGAGAAGAGGTGGACCGGGTGGTCTGAACAAACTTTGTGGTGTAACACCTGAACTTCAGGTCATTGTTGGCCAGCCAGAAATGCCGAGGACTGAGGTCTAGTCTCATGGATTAACATTATTGGTTGTAATTTGTTCATTTTTATAGCGTTTTTTCCCCTTACGTGTCCCGATGTTGTTTGGTTCAGATAGTGAAGCAACTATGGGCTTATATAAGGAAAAACAATCTTCAAGATCCGAGTAACAAAAGAAAGATAATATGCAACGACGAGCTGCGTTTGGTATTTGAGACAGATTGTACTGACATGTTCAAGATGAACAAGTTGCTAGCTAAACATATCATCTCTCTTGAACCTTCAAGTATGTGTCTGCTATAATTGTGGAGTGTGGATTATTATGTGTCTTTGTGTAAAAATAATTTATAGGTTGGCGGCTTTCTGTTTGGCTCTTTCAGAACAGCCAAGTTCCAAGAAGCCGAAAGTAGAACTGGAGCACAAAACACAAAATAGTGAATCTGCTCCTTCTGTTATTATGTCTGATGCACTTGCTAGCTTTTTTGGTGTTACTGAAAAGGAGATGCTCCAGGCAGAGGTTTATAAACGTCTCTGGGCTTACATTAAGGTCAACCATCTAGAGGTTAGTGATCAGTTGCATAAGATTCAATGTGCGTTGGGATAATGGTTGTTTTATTTGCGACAAGGAGAAATGTAGAGAACACATAGTATCTACAGATTATATTTGTTTCTTCCCTAGTTCCCATGGTCCTCTAGAATTTTGTTGTTGTTACCTGCTTTCTGCAATAACGGATCAGTTTTGTGGTTGAGGATGTTACTCGGAATATGCATCATCATAGTACCTGAAAGGTTCAGACTTCAGATTGAAACGTGGAACATGACGAATAGCCATGGCCTTTAGCCTTGGTATCTACTGCTTAAATTTGGGGCTTGAGATCTCGGGTTCAATGCCTGGTGATATTTACCAAGAAAATAATTTGATGAAGAGTGAGGTGACAGAATGTGGTTAACGCTAACCCTGGCACAGAGTTTGATGGGTAAAGGTCCAGCTGGTAGTTACATGTCATTAGATACTCTTCAATTTTGTAACTTGTGCTTCCAACCTATTCTTATTTTGAAACTTGTGATCTCCCATATCCTTGGGATCCATGCATATATGATATCCGTCTTTGTTATTGATAATACAACTGATCACGGAGGCCTTTCTTGAAGCTACAGCCGTTGTTTGTAGGAGTGTATCTTTTGAACCACCATATTTATAGGAATCACTTGAGGTTATGCGTTGGGCTGTTGAACTAATTTAGGATCTTTTTCTTTTTCTAGTTCATTAAGTATCTTAAAAATTATTAACATTCTTGCTAAATAGGATGTTATTGCCATTTTGTAAATTGAATTATTTTACTGAGTATGCTACTGAGGGAATGAGTTTCTAATTATCATGCTATGCTTAATTTTATTCTTTTTTGGCTTAAATATGTTTAGGACCCCTCAAATCCGATGGTGATACTATGTGATGAAAAGTTCCGAGAGCTTTTTGGATGTGAGAGCATTTCTGCTTTCGGGATACCAGAAGTTCTGGCTCGCCATCATATATTCAGAAAACCAGAAACCAACGGCAGCTGATCATGTTAGCTGGTAATGAATATATGTTCTTATTCATAATGTTGCCAACTTTTCCAATTGAGAAAGGCATTCCTTTCACACAGTAGCACATAATTATATATTTATAGATATATATATTAGATTGGTTTATATTATGTAAATGGCAAATGGTTAGAAAGAGTGTCTGGTATTATTCAAATTGGCTTGTGTGATTTATCATCAACAATTTGCATAAAATGATGCAGTAGTAAATCTATCCCTGTGTTACTGACCATTAATGATAGCTGATAAAAATGTGTTGTCATTGCCTGCAGATACAAGATGCAGCGGTCAATGCTGATGCATTATGCATCATGTAAATACACCATGCTGAACACATGCTAAGTTTGTTACGGCTTTTGTTTTTCACATAATTCATTGAGATGCAATGTTGAGGTTAGAAGTTTGAACAAGTTGGTAACTATGGCTCTAGCTTGCTTACTATTGTAAACTAGGTTTGTAGAAGTGCATGTAGCTTTGAACAAATGAATTTAACTAGTGCTGTCACTCTCAAAAGATTCTGTATACTTGAAATGTTAAATATTTAGCTCATGAAGCAGTTTCAATCGACCCCACTTCTGAGATTTGAGCATCTGGATATACAAAACCTTTAGCCGAATGCTACATAGCAATTTTTTGAAACTGTATCCAGAGATCTAAAAGAAATGTGTGGATACTAGATAGCAACCTTAACATTCCGATGGATTGGTTTGCGGCCCCCCAAACACGGGTCTCATGTAGGCATCGTCAAATCTCCTCCAGTAGGAGTGGATGGTGTGCACTGGCCTTCCTAGTAACATTGACAAACTATCCTTCGCTCGCAGGATGTTGGCTGACGCTGACTCCTCTAAGGACAGCAAAGGCAGGAATATGTCTTCATCGTTAGGTGACTTCGGTTCCTCCATACTCTTGTTTCTATTAATGTTCTTGTTTGTAGTTGTAACGTTCGGAAGCAAACAACATATGAGTGGCTCTGTCAAGAAACCAAACACCTGCACTTAAAAATAACAACATACTATCAAAAATCTTGAATGCATAAGTGCTATCAATCTATTAACTCTACTATGAGTTCTAAGGCTATCAATCCAACAAAAGATTCTGCAAGAAAGTTCAGAACACATACTATGGTAGTAAAAAGAACAACTATTATTGTGTTGGTGATCATCGTAGCATTGATCGGATCCCAAGTCACACCCGAATATGTAAACTTCACAAGCCGCAAAAAAGACTGATTAGAACATCACATTTCAAGCAATCACATAACTAATTCGAACATTGGCAATTAATCCAGCCGGAAGTGTCTTGATCTGACATTTTGCCAATAGTCCTCCATAAAAGAACAAAACAAGCAAGGACTGGAGTCGGAAAACAAACCTGCTTAAAAGCTAAAGCAATGGAGACTGCTCCTCTCATTAGCCCAGCCCACCATATGACTATCTACAAACCACAAAACACAATAGAAAACAATACACTCTCCACTGTACTCGTAAATCGTTACCTTATCAAAAAGGTTTATATATACGAACCTGATGTTTAAATGTGATTGATGATGATCTCTCACCACGACTATTCATGTAATTGGAGATGACAGAGAGTGGGAAGACAAACGCTGCTCGCCCGATCAATATCAAAACAACTATAGTACTATAGATCCCCATTGAAGTTCCAAAACTGCAATCAATAGAGTTGAATATACACTCGCATATATATAAGACAAAAGGCATCTATCATATAGAAGCTAAATATGTTAAGACTTGGAAGAGAAGCAACTTTTCAGCACATCTTAGGCATCCAAGGTTTATCCTGATAATAATCCTATAGAAGTTCCAAGAAAACGTAACGATCTTCAATGTTGCGCTTAGTCACTACTCACTACATGAAAATGCCATGGGCAGTATTGGAAATCTTATACAAGGCTAAGCACCATGAAACTAGGCCAAGTGGATACTTTCTAGTAAGGTAGGTGTTCATGTAAGCATAATGATTCAAGGTACTTAAATAAAGGAAGTTTTTGTAATAATAAGATTTCAGCTGGATAGTAGAAAAAAAGATGTAGCACCTCAGTTTAGTCATCTTCCACTTCTGACTATCAAGAGCATCCATTCCCACATATAGAAATATGAATGTCTCCGCAATAAATGACATTGTTGCAAATACATGCCTGCAGTAGAAAAGGCAGGTTCAATGTTAGATACATGTTTTCTAAGTTGATACGTCTCAACATTGTGATAACAAAATCTGCTCATACGTGCCTAGTTGTGATTCTTGAACTCTCAGTAACGTTGTGCCATGCGTAATGAGACATGAGAATCCCACAAAAGAAAACGGTGAGAATCCCACTTAGTTCTAGAAGCTGCACACAAAACATTAATTAATACACATGTTAGATAAAATTCGCGACATGTGATTCATGATCAGCGCAAACAAACTGAAAGAACCCAAGATAATGATTCAGAATAAATAGTTAGTTCAACTTTCTATGAAGGATTGGTTCACGGATTGATGCAAAGTTCAAGAATCAAGAAACCATCGACAAATTGATGCACATGAATAGGCTTTCTTGCAATGAAAAATTCAGAATCCAAGGAGACCTCAGCAAGAGGATAGCTAGATATTTTCTGACACGAGGATATAACTTCCCATTACTATAGTAGTTATGAAATGAAGAGCATCAGTGAATTTTGTACTCTTATAGATGAAAAGTGTAGCTTCTATTGTTAACATTTCTGCTATAACAAATAATGCAGCATTGCACCAACAGAGAAAATGAATGAACTTTCAATTCAAGTACATGCCATTACCTCAGCCAACATGTAGGACAGGTATGACATTAAAATCATTAAAGCAATTTCACGAACGCTGGAATGCCTGTAAGCAAATAAATATTCAGACTTTTATATGTTACATAGAGAACTCACCTGAATCGAGAAGTAAAATCAGATTCAATATTCCTGCTTTATGAGTATATATAACATTTCATGGACAGAGTACTTACCTTCCAAAGTATAAAGTTTTTAGGGCATATGCTGTCAAAAGTCCTGACTGCAAGAAACCAAAAAACTATCAAGCTGAGATGAAAGTGACTTTCACATGTGGGTAATAACAAAATGCTCAAAGCAACGCATTCTCATAAATAGTAAGTAGGATGAGCTTAGAGATATCCTGAAGGAAATAATTCTCTGGTGGTCCCTTCTAATAGTGTACCATGTTAATTTCATATGATAAGTCTGCAAAAGTTATTCCCGCATTCAAGGTTCAAGTTTATCATATTCTTTCAGTAACTATACTTATTTAGTTTGGCATCAGGGAAAATGCTTAAAGCTAGGGTAGAGATCAAGAACAGTACAATATGCAGCTTCTATATGTCTTTCATCAAGAACAGTAATATTTATAAAATCACATCACACAATGTCAACCTTAATATGAAGGATCAAAAGTATTTGCTCATTTCATCTTCTACTACCTTTCATGCCTGAATGCATCACAAACTGAAAATCTAAACTTACTGAGGCGCCAAGAGCTGTGCTCGTGAAGAATAGGTAAAAGAAATCTCCAACAACTTCAAGGACTATCTTAGTGCTAACTTTAGAAACATCAATTTTTTGAATTGCATTGAAGAGAACAACTGATGTTGCATCGTTCACCACGCCTTCCCCAAATACTAGACTGTATAGCAAAGGGGTTTCATCTTGATGGAGAACCTATATGCATAGATAATTCATTTGAATATTCAACTATGAAAAGAGCTATAGCCAGTCAGAAGAAAGACAGAAGTCACAAAACTTAACCAACCTGCAGTGTACAAACTGTATCAGTCGACGAAAATATTGTTCCCACAGCTGAACCAAACAAGGATAAATTCATTTGCAACCACAGGTCATATTACACGAGATATCATCAATGCAAAGAGAGTGGTCCCATACAACTGACAACTGATAAAATATTAATACAATAACTTGATGAGAATCTCACCAAGGTAGTCCCGGGCAGTGAGACCTAGGAAATTCAGTTTAGGAAACAGCCACCAGCTGCCTACAACATCAACATGAACCAAATAGAAGTGAATCCTATGCAGACCAGGATAACAACATGCCAAATTGCCAATGGCCAAAGAATGAAATTTGCTTGGCAACAAACTATGAGTATATTCATTCAATGAGTAAAAATTGCTATATCGATGCGGGTACTACCAGCTGTTATAATGGATGTTGAGATGAAAACGCCGACTACCCCAAATAGCATGATTGTTAGGAAGTTCTGGAAGAAGTGTTTTTTCTTGACCTGAAACCTGCAGTGAGCAAAGTTGTTGAGTGACTAACTAAGAGTCCAGGTGAGTCATTCAAGAAATTGAGTGGAAAACTTGTCTCACCCAGCATTGAATATGATGGGTGGAAGGAGATAAATGAAGAAAAGTTCTTCATTGAATTGTAGGATGTGAGAGTTTTTCCCCTTGCTAAAAACCAAAATTATAGTTCCAGTCAAGCCTCCCTGTTAAAATCCAAAGTTTAGAGGAATTTAAAGATCAAGTACAGAGGTTTGATAGTTCTCATCCTAATCATAGTGCATATAATAAAGGTTAAGGTACATGAGTAACCAATATATGAAAATCTAATGATATACAAAATGTTGAATTCTAGAGATGTGCTTCCTTTAACTAAATCACCAACTTAAAGTGCACAACAAATCACAAGCTCTTTGTCACCTAATCTCATCCAATAATCATGTCAATTATCATCACAAGCTCACACGTAAAAAAAGTTGCAATTTTGGAACATGGACATGTAAGCATTTCCAGTCAGGACATTTATCAAACACTTAACATGCATACCCAGATGGGTCTCTAAACATAGAACAAAAACAGGAAAAGTGGAAGGGTATACAGTACGATGGAAATGGCAGTTATGGATTCATTGACCCATCTATTCTCCGCGGACAAGCCAACAAAAAAAAGAAGGAGCAAGACCCCCGCCACAAACATGGAGAGTGGCACCACCTGGGCATGCTCTCCTCCAAAGTTCTTAGCTATTTCAGTTATAAAATTTGACTCCATTTTTAATATCAATCAAAAGGGCATTAGATTCTATATACTCTGTCTCTGTTCTTATTCTTGCTGCTCATCAATCTGAGGATGATACAAGAGAGTGATAAGAGAGAAGTAGAGATATTGATCATGACATGATGCTATCAGAATCTACAGACAAGAGTAGCTTCAGTGGAGGCTGTATAGGGTGACACGTGTGACTACGAGCATGGAGGGAGCACACGTGTGATATTGTCTTGGAAGTTGAGGATTATGAGATTCCGAATCCTTCTTATCATGAGAAGAATTTTGGCTGCTACTGTAACTACAAAAGTACTGTAACATTGAGTTTTGGACCGACCGGATATTGTTTCAAAACTCAATTCAAATTGATACAACACTTCAAACATTTGCAATCTACTATGTATTATGAGAAAAAAAAAAAACCAATGATTATCTTATTCAATCGAAACAATGACTCAAACAAGCAAGAAAATGAAAACGTAGGCATCAACAAAACATAGCATCCAGATTCTCCTCTGGTTAGGTAGTGATGTGATGGAATCAATAGTCTACGGCTTGAAACACGGCCCCGAGTGCGCTCCATCAACTTCAACTACACATGCACTTCAACTCAATCATGTCCGCAATCTCGACCTCAAATTATACAACTTAACAATAAATCTAGCGGTTGATTTCACTTGTTCTCTCGATTTATCAGTGTTTGTAGGCTTGTCGGTTAAAAAATAAAAATTAGCAGCTTCAAAACCTTCATGCATGCATGCCTGAGTGGATAGTCTTTCTACCATGAGGTTCTAGTTTCGAACCACCTCAAAACATATATCTACAACTAAATTTAGGGGTACGATTATATCTGGAAAGAGCAATGCTATATGTATAAAATTTTGTATAAAACTAGTTGTACAAAATGATGTATCAACAAATGGGATATGACACATCAAATATTCTTATGGTAACTTGGCTCAATCAAAACACGTCACGTGTGCAATAAATCTAATAAACCGGGCGCTCCGCGCCAGAAATTCATGGGAGGGTGGTGGTATCATATACGTCGGGTTGTTATTCATTAAAATTAATTTTAAACTACAAAAAAATAAAATATATATTCGCCACATAAACTGCCATGTCATTTTGTACAAATTTTTTTTTTTTGTACCTTTTGCATTTTTCATCTGAAAAATTCATAAACTCTTTATTAATTAAGATCACTAGTCTAGCACAATTTGCTGATATTTGATACATCAAATTTGTAAGAAAACAAAATTCAAAACCTAACCTTCTCTTTTGGCACATCATCTGTTGCAAAATTAGTGGATTGGGATCTGAAAATCTGGCTTTTGGAGCCTCTATATACCTAGCCCAACCAAATGCTGTACCTACTCACCAACCAGAGTGGTTAAGCTTTTTGGCTCCATATCTACATTTTCAGTAAATCGGTCAATAGAGGACCTTAAAGTTTGTTTTCTCTATTATGTCACACTGATTTCAAGCTTATGTGTTAACTTTATTTTATGTTTCTTTTTCATTTTAAAATCTTTTGTACTTCCTAACTTCTTATAATCTATCTCAGAAATATAAGTTTTTTTTATATACATAAAATAAATGTTAGTCAAAGTTTATAAATTCGACGTATAGAACAAAATACATGTTTATTACCGATACAAGTTTGAATTTGTAGAAAAGAGAATCAATGTACTCATTTCAATGGAACATTGTTAAGGCATCTGGAAAAAGAACTCACCCGACTTGTAAAATACATGAGGGGACTTTCACATGGACAATTAGTGACATGAATGCCATAGATCGATGATTCATGAGATACAGTCTCAACGTCCTCCCAAATGTCGTGTAACATTTGTGCTTGTGCATCATCAATTTTTGTCTATCCAAAAATGTATGTTGATGATATTTTGATTATAGTTGTCCGTTCAAATATATTGAATAGTTACCCAATATACTTAATGTTTTTGTGAAAAAACCACTACTAGTACCCAAATAGTTTGCAAGGAGCAAAATGATCAAACATCATCAACCTCTTTTTATATATAAAAAGCTCTACGCTTATAAGAGCTGAAAGAGTTATCGTGACATCTCCAATAAATTATACGTGTAATAGCTTTAGCCCATTTAAACATTGAAATTTGAATTTTATATTATTTATTTTAGTTTGAAAAAAAAAGTGCATTAAAAACAGTGAATAAATGATACAATAATACAAATCTCATTTCTCAATGTTCCTTATCATATGTAAATGTTGTTTATGAATTCTGATAGACAAACCATAAATTATTATTATTATTGGTGTTGAATTCATTTATACTTGGTTGAATGAACATATTGAAAAGTGTTCAATGTATTTTTGAATTATTTGGTTATTAGTCATTAGACTCATATAATGAATAATACGAGCATAAACCCAAATATAATGTTGCAGTTGGCAATAATTTCCGCTGAACACGCACATGGTTTCAATTAAAAAAATAATAATACAAGAATAATACACCACTTTTCTTGTTATTACACACTTATAGCAACCATTATGAATGTTGTTAAATATGTCTTGAACAAACCAAACAAGAAATAACTGGCTTCCATTTAATTTTTCCTTGAAAAGAATAAAGACAAAGGCGAGGAGGAAGTAATTTTCTGTGAATGCAGAAACGGTGTATTGTACATTAGTTTCTGGAGAGTGGACACGAATCGCAAAAACGAGAAGCTTTTGTTTTAGTTGTACCTTGTACGCAACGCTGTTACTGCTACTCAAGCTGGAGCCAAGGTAGTAACTGCTACGCTGCAGCTCACTAACCAATACCTGGAAACCACCACTATTATTGGATACAACACCTGTTTTCACTATAAATGTACATCGCCGGAACTACAACACCACCGTTTCAAACCAGCCGGAGAAGTTTACCGGCAATGTGTAGCGCTCGCGCCTCTCTTGTGTACTCAGCTGCTCTGCTGCTTCTTCTTCACTCACTAGTAGCTCTGGTCTCTTCTCAGGGATCTACCGCGCCCACTCCTTGGCCTACTCTAAGTGGTCAGTCTTCGCCTATCTCTGATTGTGCTTTCGCTTGTTTTTTTTTTTTTTTTGTTGTTGCTGAGAAAGTAGAGGGAAAGTAAGGAGGACGATCAAGCTCTGGATCTGAGTGATTGTTGCTGGTTTTATCTCTGAATGATTAGGATTTTGAAGTGAGATTGTTAGTTGAGTGAACATTTTAATTTTCGACAATGATCAACAAAATTTGAGAATCTGAGCCTTCTAAAACATTTTGTCTTGTTTTGTCTCATTTTCTCGACAAGGAAGTGGATATTATTTTGTTGTTGTTGTTGATGATGAGTTGATGATGAGAAATCGGGAAAATGAAGGCTACATTTTGATTAAGGGCTACACTTGTAGGAAGTGCAACTGACAATGATCCAGAAATTGGACATGGAAACTCTATTAGAAAATCTCAAGGATTTCGCAGATTGTATTTTTGTTTTCACAAATGCAGTTAGGGATTCAAATTGAGCTCCACGATTAATGATTGCATGGTCTTTGAACTTATTCATTTGGTTCATTTTGCAGGTGATGCACCTCTTGTCATAGCGCGTGGTGGCTTTTCTGGGCTGTTTCCAGATTCTAGTTCAGCTGCTTACAGTTTCGCAGTGTTGATTAGTTTACCAAATGTAATTTTGTGGTGCGATGTGCAATTGACAAAAGATGCAGCTGGAATATGCTTCCCAGATATCATGCTAAATAATGCTTCTGATGTATCAAATGTTTTCAAAAATAAGGGTAAAACTTATCTTGTTAATGGGGCTCAAACCAAAGGATTCTTCTCTTTGGATTTCACCCTCACCGACTTATCGAATGTCTTCTGTAAGTTCATTTTATCTAAACATCTTTCTTTATACTATAACTGCCTGTGCCAACTATTTTGTGAACCAGCTGTGATTTTTTTAATGTCACATTGAATATGTCTGTCTATGGTGAGTCTTTTCAGCTCTTTAACTGCTTTATCAACTCCTAGGTTTATTTCAATGGCCTTTTTTCTGTTTTAGAAAGAACTAGCTAGTGGGTTATTCCTGAATTTTTGAACTCTCATTGCTGCATATCGTTGTTATTGCTGATCATAGTGGTTTATCCCAGCTAGACACCCCATCATTCTTTAATTTGGTGTATTACAGGTTACTATAAAAGAATTCTAAGTTAGGTTTCTCTAGAAATTATAGATTTAGTTGAAGTGCAGGATATCCATTTTCTTCAATGTTTATTCTCCATTATTTTGAATTTGAGATGGAGACTATATTTGTGTTTACTTAGGAATTATCTCATTTGTGCTGGTAAGCATCCCAAGTGCATTTAATATAAGCATATCAGCTACACATTTTCTTTTATGTTAACATGTTATCTCTTATAAGTTCATTTGTCTCGCCGTACGCAGTGGTGGAGCAATTGAACTCCAATAGAGGGTTCCAGTACTTGGAAGTCAAAAGAAAAGAATTTTTTTTTTTTTGTAAAGGGTTCAATACCAAAGCGAGTGTCCACTTTCTCAATTTTGTAAAAATTTAAGGATAAGTTAGTTAGGATTAGAATGTCCCATGATACCCCATGTGCCCTTGTTGTGACAGACTCAATGGGTTCTAACTAACTAATAAAAAAGAAAATTTGACTCTTATTTTGGGATATGTTTTGTTTTTAGAGAAAGTGGGCACTCATTTGGTGACAGAGTGAGTACAAGTTATGCTTGAGTATATGTTTGGGAGTGTTTAAATTTCTACAATTGCAAATTCTTGCCTAAGAACAAAACTCTAAAGTCTAAAGTAATAAATTAATAATTAGATAAGTTAAGTGTTGTACATGGTACTTATTTCTGATAAAGTAACTAAGAGTTTATTTTGGTACTGGGCAGTGACTCAAGGAGTATATTCTCGAACTGAAAAGTTTGATGGTAATCTGTTTCAAATTTCCACCGTTGAAGATGTTGCCTCACAATTTAAACCACCAGGCTTGTGGTTGAATATTCAGGTAAATATGAATCTGAGCAACATTAAATTGGTGCCCTTTTAAAAAAACCTTAGAATCTTGTATCTTGGCTATTGTTTGAAGTTTGAACCAATGTTTTGATTGTTGAACGTCTGCAGCATGATATGTTCTACATGCAACATAATCTGAGTATGAGAAGCTATGTACTTGCGGTATCTAAACGTGTAGTTGTTAACTATATCTCATCACCAGAAGTGGGATTCTTGAGAAGCATAGTGACACAATTTAGCCCAAAGACTACAAAATTGGTTTTCCGTTTCTTGGGAAAAGAGGAGATTGAGCCATCAACCAATCAGACTTACGGTTCCGTCTTAAAAAATCTTACATTTATTAAGACTTTTGCCTCGGGAATTCTTGTTCCAAAGACTTATATATGGCCAGTAGATGAAGCTATGTATCTACAACCTCATACCACGCTTGTCTCCGATGCTCACAAGGCAGGACTGGAAGTGTTTGCGTCAGATTTTATGAATGATGTTCCATTGAGCTACAACTATAGTTATGATCCTCTAGCCGAGTATCTGTCTTTCATTGACAATGGCAACTTTTCTGTTGACGGTGTGCTGTCTGACTTTCCTATTACTTCGTCAGAGGCTATAGGTGAGCTACTCTCTTCTTCCTCTAGTGACAACAAAGCTACCCTAAGTAAAATGCACATGTAATCAAAACAATTTGTTCATTTTAATGTTAAATTTTCTTCTTTTAAACTACTTGGAGCCTCCAATTTCAAGTATACTGGCTTTAATTTTATTTACTCCATGATATTGTATTATATATTTTTATTTGTGCAACTTAATATTTTATTATCCATTGAATTTTACATTTTTAGTCTTGGCCATTATGATCACAAAATATACTTGCTATACTAATTTCTTTTCTCATAATGCAGATTGCTTTTCTCATCTTGGCAAAAAAGATTCAGCACAAGGTATGCCACTTAATTGGTGCTTTTGATGCCTCCTTAAGTAGCCTAATGACAGAACATTTTCAGAACATACAGGGGAGGCTCAATGTCTATAGAGGCCTAAAACTACATTTTAGTCTAGGCCTTTCAAAAAATAAGACACTATAAAAAAATATTAAATTTCTATATACGATTTTTTTTGCTTCTGATTTTCTTAGATGCAGATTTTTTAATTATTTTCTTATGATAAGTTTTTTTGTAATTAGTTTTTCTTTTTAAATGATAAAGCAATCAATTTATTTGATTTCTTATCTATAAAAATAACTAAATTTAATGGAGTTTAGGCATCATAACTTTATTTTTGAAACTACTCATGTGAATTTTAGTTAATTTAAGCTAAATCATTTAAATTTAAAAATGAATTTGAGCTTAATGTGAACTCAAGGAATCTAAATTTTGATTTTTTTTCAAGAGGTTTATAAAATATAAAAAAGGGAGCCCTTCAAATTTGGGGGCCTAAAGCCAATGCACTTGCCTTGTGCTTGAGGAGGCCCTGAGAGTTGAGACTATAAATGTTGACCTGTATTTCTTACCTTGATCATGCTCCAGTGAAGACACTCGTAATCTCAAAAAATGGAGCAAGCGGGGACTACCCTGGTTGTACTGACATGGCATATACTACCGCTATTTCGGATGGTGTTGACATTCTTGACTGTTCTGTTCAAATGGCAAAGGACGGGACACCATTTTGCTTAGGCTCCATAAATCTTATTGAGAGCACAACGGTTGCTCAATCTGATTTCAGCAATCGTTCGATGAATATCCCAGAAATTAAGGCTGGCAGTGGAATATATACCTTTAGCTTCACATGGGATGAGATTCAGACCTTGACACGTAAGTTGAACTTGGTTTTCATATGCCTGTTCTTTAGTGCAATGATGTACAATGTCCTCATTAACTTCGCTAGATAGTAGAAACATTTCTTGCTTCATGAGCTTTCTACTTCAGCCAGAATGATTTCAGTGGTTTTACCAAGATGAAGATATGCATCTTTCTCCCTTTAGTAAACATGTAAAGGTCAAACCATCAAAGATTTTAGCTTTGAGAAGAAACTCTTATTCATTTAGCTGGTGTAAATCAGGGGTTTCATGGGAATCGGAGAAATTTGTATTGCATGTAGGTATACTGCGCTGATCCTTAAAATTAGGATTGTAATTATGTTAAAGAGCTGTGATACATATGTGTTCAATATAGACATAAAGGATACAAATTATTTGGGTAAGGTTCCGAAAAGAACTGAATAAGAGGAATTTACTATGATAGTAATATGTTATCAGAAGATGCCGGTTGTTCTATACTGTTTGAAAACACTGATTGTCTGGACATGTGAAGATATCTTTGTATATGCTCACCTTTGTTATATTTGCAGCGGCAATATCAAATCCATATTCTGAATACAATTTGTTCCGGAATCCCAGAAACAAAAACAAAGGGAAGTATCTATCTTTAGCGGACTTCTTGTCCCTGACAAACAGCACAAGTTCTCTAACCGGTGTCTTGATCAACATAGAGGTGAGATTTTCCAAGCATATCTTTATCTCATCCGCATATATGTTACATGCTGGGGACATCCAATTTCTTTCCAATTAGCTGGCTGTCTAAACTGTAGTCACTCAGTCAATGGTTGCAAGCAACTGAAGAGGAACTAACTGTAATATTCTGAATATCATATTGCTGTGCCAAGGCCCACCCCATTATTTGTACCCTTGAACACAATAAAATATCTAAAGACACAAGGAATACATTGTAGCTGGAAACTTCATAGGCTGCCCTCCATCCCTCCATAGCACACTGGGATTCTATAGAATACTTACCCAGTCATTTAGAATTCAAATGCTTGTTAAGGGGTCCAATATGTACATAACTCAGGTAAAGGCCCAAGAGAGAACAAGACTAGAAACTAAGATTAAGACTTTCATGAAGAGAGATCAGAAGGAACTGTAGGAGAGTTAAAGGGATGAGAATTGTGGCATATAGGTTAGATATGAAGAAGCAACAAAACCTACTAAGACTGAAACTGTATGCTCCTCCTCGTCAAACATTTCAGACCCTTGCTAGTTTCACCACATGGTGCACATAGTTGCTTGTCTATGAGACTCTTTGACCATAGAGTTCTGAGCTACTGTATAGCAATCTGAGGAAAAACTTGAGCAATTTGGTCCTTAAAAGTATGGTCTGCTTAAAGATTACCAGTACGTTTCTTGTCGCAGATATCTGACAATAATCTCCTCGAATATATGTATTCATGTTTGGTATGCACAAACAAAAAATTTAGGAGGCGAGAAAAATGTCTATTAAATGACCTGGAATGGCTATATCCATTGCTTTGCTTAGCAGTCGTAGAAGGTATTTATATTGTTACAAATGTTTAAAAATGAAGGCTACTTATTTGTTCTGTTTCATTTTCTTATATTATCAGAATGCAGCCTATCTTGCCGAGAATCAGGGTTTAGGTGTTACTGATGCTGTCCTTGATGCATTGAGCAAAGCTGGATATGATCATAAAACCACCCAAAAAGTCATGATTCAGTCCACTAACAGTTCTGTTCTAATGAAATTCAAGGAGAAAAGTAATTATGAGCTTGTCTACAAGGTCGACGAAACAATTCGTGATGCCCTTAATCCGGCCATTGAGGATGTCAAGAACTTTGCTGACGCTGTGGTTGTAAGCAAGGTTTCAGTCTTTCCGGATAACAAGAAATTTCTCACCAGTCCTACAGATTTAGTGTCCAAGCTACAAAAGGCTAACCTCTCTGTCTATGTGGAGACCTTCAGTAATGAATTTCCTTCTCAAGCATGGGACTTCTTCTCAGATGCTACTGTAGAGATCAATTCATATGTTGCGGGAGCGAGTGTTGATGGTGTCATCACAGATTTCCCCAAGACAGCTGCTCTATACAAAAGTAAGTGTACTCAAATAGAAGTTTGTTGTTTATCTAAATATGCTAATGTTCATCAAGTGTTATGCTTAATTATCGGGGTTCTCACTCTGGTCTTCAATTTATCTTTCTATATGTCCAAATTGCTTTACGAAAGTCGGATAGACAGTTTATGCTATTCTTGTTTTTCAGGGAACCTATGTCTAAACTTGGGCACAAGCACCCCTGCTTACATGAGCCCTCCTCAGCCTGGCAGTCTTATGCAGCTCATAACTCCTCAGTACTTGCCACCAGCTGAGGCTCCATTTCCAGTGTTGACAGAATCTGATGTTTCCGAGCCACCTTTGCCTCCTGTTGTAGCTAAAGTTCCGACTTCCAGTCCTGGTGGAGCAGCTGCACCTCCAAAGTCGCCAAATGGACAGCCTAAACGTTCTGCATGCGTTTCTATTTCGAGTCTGGCTATGCTGCTGGCAGCTTTTTTCCTATTCTGAGACTGCATTATGGTAACATGTGTGATCATTTTCAACATTCTAGTTCATGCATGGATTTCAACAGCTGTAGGTGATTTAGATTTTTTTTTTATTAGTGATTGGCTCTGAATTCTTTTGTACTGTAGGCATCAAGGTATGTTCATTCTTCCCCCATTTAATTTAAGAACAAACATTCGCGATTGCGAGAGTGAAATCTCATTAGTTGGCTGCGTGTTTTTCCTTCGTTGATGTCGAATATGCATATTCATGAATCACCATCACTTTTTTGTGTCCATCTGATGTAGAATTTATTCAGAGATGAAAAATGTGTGCTTCATATATGGATGGTAATGTCAGGTGCATGTAGAAAATTTGAATCAGCTCAATGCTCAGGAGTCAAGATAGCCAACTTCTGAACTATATTGATAAGGTCTCTCTCAAGGCATCCATGCTAGAGACAAAACTGACGGCTACATTCTGAATGGCAGGCCAATTGACCTCTCAATTTATTTATTTATTTAAAAATTAAAGACAAAATTTGGTTTATGAACTTTTTTTAATCTTAAAATAGTTCTGAATTTTTAAATATAAATTCATAATGTTAGTTTCCGTTAGCTTTTTGTTAAGTGTCTGACGTAAAATTTAAAATATACTAAATAATAATTTTTATTCAATTATTTTGTTGGCGTGACGGTCCGAATGTATTAAACTAACTCCCGTTACCCGCCGGGTCATGTGCTGTAATATAATACTAAAACTTAACTACCCAACCATGACTATTTCAGCTGCATAAGCTCCCATCACCATATCATAAGTAAAATAATGGTAGTTAACATTTCTATTTATTTTTTCAACTAACTACAGTTTGGAGTACATACACAAGTGGTATTTCTTTTTTAGTTCTTGACTACCTTAATTGTCAAAAAAAGGCGTCACATGGAAATAATACTATTACTTTATTTATATGTATGAACACCAGTTAATTGGTAGTTAACTAAGCTCTGATAATAATTAAAAAGATGATGGTTAAGCTGAAGGCGCACCAATCCGCGGCTCACTAACCAGTTAGTCAACGCGTAGCTAGCAAAGAACACAAGTCTTTCATTTAATCAAACAAACAAGAACATTTCTATACAAATAATATATTTTTTGTAGCATAAATACAAATAAATGTTGAAAACACCATAGAAGTACAACAAAAACGACCAATTCATCGTCTCTGTGTTAGGCATTTCCTGGCCGGAGAATACAATGTCCAACGGCGGTGCTCTGTTCTCAGCTGCTCTGCTTCTCATTCTTCACCACTCTCTACTACCTCTAGTCTCTTCTCAGGGATCACCATCTCCTTGGCCTACACTTTCTGGTAATCAATCACTCACTCTTCAACCATGCACATCTATATGTTTATGCAATATATTAAACCTACTCGTTCATTTGGGTCATTTTGCAGGCAAAGCACCTCTTGTCGTAGCTCGCGGTGGCTTTTCGGGGCTGTTTCCAGATTCCAGTATAGCTGCTTACAGAGTGGCATTGATCACTAGTTTACCAAATGCAGTTTTGTGGTGCGATGTGCAGCTGACAAAAGATGCATCTGGTATATGCTTTCCAGATATGAATCTTGATAATGCTTCTGATGTATCAAATTTTTTCCCAAACAGAGAAAAAACTTATCTTGTTAATGGGTCTCCTACTTCTGGATTCTTCTCTCTTGATTTCACTCAAAATGACTTGTTCAATGTCTCCTGTAAGTTCATTTTATCCCAAATTTACTTCTTCATATAACTTGTCATGTGAAACAACTATATATGAAGTTGATGGTATATATGTGTTTTCTGATACTGGGCAGTGGTACAAAAAATTTCTTATCGAACCGAGCGGTTTGATACAAATTTCTTCCCAATTCTCACTGTTGAGGATGTTGCCTCACAAATCAAACCACCAGCTGGCTTGTGGTTGAATATTCAGGTAATTGTTAATAAAACTTGTAATAACTTGGTAATTAATTGTTTTGAAGTTTGTACTGCCCTTTTGATTGTGGTATGTTTGCAGCATGATATGTTCTATGCACAAAATAATCTGAGTATGAGAAGCTATGTACTTGGGGTGTCTAGACGCGTAGCTGTTAGCTATATCTCGTCACCAGAAGTGGGTTTCTTGAGAAGTATCGTGGCACCAAATGCTACGAAATTGGTTTTTCGTTTCCTAGGAAAAGATGAGATTGAGCCTTCCACCAATCTGACTTACGGTTCCCTCTTGACAAATCTTACATTTGTAAAGACTTTTGCCTCGGGAATTCTTGTCCCGAAGACTTATATATGGCCGGTAGATGAAGCTATGTATCTGCTAACTCATACCACACTTGTATCGGATGCTCACAAGGTGGGACTTGAGGTTCACGCTTCGGATTTTATGAATGATGTTCCATTCAGCTACGACTATAGTTATGATCCGATCGCTGAGTATCTGTCTTTCATTGACAATGGCAACTTTTCCGTTGATGGCGTGCTCTCAGACTTCCCAATTACTCCCTCTGAGGCCATAGGTGAGCTACCATCTTCTTCCACTAGTGATAGAATATGCTATGCTATGCTATGCTATGCTAATTTCACTTCTTGAAATATGCAGATTGCTTTTCTCATTTAGGCACAAATGATTCAGCTCAAGGTATGCTTCTTGATGACATATTTGAATAACAGCACATTGTTAGAATATACATGTTGATCAATTAGTTTCGCCTTGATTACGTTCCAGTGAAGGCGCTTGTTATCTCGAAGGATGGAGCGAGCGGGGACTACCCTGGATGTACTGAGATGGCCTATACAACAGCTATTTCGGATGGCGTTGACATTCTTGATTGTTCTGTTCAAATGGCAAAGGACGGGACACCATTTTGCTTAAGCTCTATTAATCTTTTTGACAGCACAACAGTTGGTCAATCTGAATTTAGCAATCGTTCGATGACTATTCCAGAAATCAAGGCTGGCACTGGAATATACACCTTCAGCTTGACATGGCCCGAGATTCAGACCTTGACGCGTAAGTTAAAAACATCGATAGTCTAAGCATGTGAACATTGTATTTTTGTATATACTTACCTTTGTATTCTCTGCAGCGGCCATATCAAATCCATATTCACAAGCCAATTTGTTCCGGAATCCGAGAAACAGAAACAAAGGGAATGGGTATCTATCTTTGTCTGATTTTCTCTCCCTGACAAACAGCACAAGTTCACTTACCGGCATCTTGATCAACATAGAGGTAACATTTTACATGTTTGGTAATTGGTATGCACAAACAAAAATCATTGTTAGAATTGTTTACAATGAAGCCTACTTACTATTTGTTCGATTTCGTTATTCCTTCTTTTTTTCAGAATGCAGCCTATCTTGCAGAGAATCAGGGCTTAGGTGTTACTGATGCTGTTCTTGATGCATTGAACAAAGCTGGTTATGACAACAAAACCACCCAAAAAGTCATGATTCAGTCCACCAACAGTTCTGTTCTTTGGAAATTCAAGACGAAAGGCAATTACGAGCTAGTCTACAAGATCGATGAGACTATCAGCGATGCCCTCAGCTCGGCCATTGACGATATCAAGAACTTTGCTCAATCTGTAGTCATAGGCAAAGATTCTGTCTTCCTGGATAGCAAGAAATTTCTCACCAATTCTACAGATTTAGTGTCAAAGCTGCAAAATGCTAGCCTCTCTGTATATGTTGAGACCTTCAGCAATGAATTTCTTTCGCAAGCTTGGGACTTCTTCTCAGATCCTACAGTAGAGATCAATTCCTATGTCGTGGGAGCGAATGTTGATGGCGTCGTCACAGATTTCCCCAAGACAGCTGCTTCATATAAAAGTAAGTATAGTCAGATATAAGATAAGATTTTTGTTTATACAATTGTTGTTTGTTCTTAGTCTTTTTTATGTGTGGAATGCAGAGAACCTGTGTTTAAACTTGGGAAGAAACAACAACACACCTGCATATATGAGGCCTGTACAGCCTGGCAATCTTTTGCAGCTTATGAATCCTCAGTTTATGCCACCAGCTGAGGCTCCATTACCAGTGTTGACAGATTCTGATGTTTTGGAGCCGCCTCTGCCTCCGGTTTCAGCTAAAGTTCCATCTTCCGGCCCTGGCGGGGGAGCTGCCCCGCCAAACGGACAACCTAAAAGCTCTCCACAAGCTTTGCTTCCGAGTTTGGCTATCCTTCTTGCAGCTTGTTTCCTACTTTGAAATTGTTATGTGATTATCCCTAAATTCTTTGATAATGTATAAAAATACATATGTGAATCCTTCTGTTTATTTGAGTTCATTTTTTCATCCAATAAATAGTCATCTGTTCCATTTTCTTTAATTATTCACACATTTGAGTTTCAAATCTCTCGACCTTCTATCATGAATTTAGATAGATAGTCTAGAATTTTGAAACTACTAGACTTGAATAGTAAGGGTGCATTCTTGAAAGACTTAGAGTGTGAGTGCATGGGATCACGCATCTTAGAGGTAAGTGTGCAAAACGCTCTTGCGTGGATCTATGCGTCCTAGAGGTGTGAATGTCTTGAGGCATGTCTGCCTGCCGGTTCTCTTACGAGAGCTATGGGTCTCACGTGTAGGGGTTGGAGGCGCATGAGGAGGTTTCTGGTTCCTTGAGTAGGCTTGTAACCTTGAAGTCCTATAAAAGGGTTCAGAAGACATTGTAGAGGTATTGAAGGGTTCATGAGAGGTGCAATACCCTCTTGCAGATAGCCACGACTTAGGAGGAGGTTACACGTAGTGAGGGTCACCACATCACATTTTGGGAGGTGCAATAGACCTCCTCGCAGATACATGTCAATCTTATGAAATTTCACGCATCATTAATCACGCGAGAGTGAAAACACACGAAATCAGGTGTAAATAACATACTATTGAAACACAATAACAAGTACATGATAACGGGTCTCTCTCTTATATAGATATAATCATGAGTGAATGGTTGGGAGCGTGAGAATTAATAAAAAGATGTTATCCTTAACGACACCGTGAACCAGGCGGACAACCTCTATGGTAAGGAGGTACGACGTCGTCTTGTTTGCACATTGCTGGATTTCTTCCGTTACATGGAATTTCTTCCTCAGCAATGGCTCCATAGTTTAATATTGATCTTCCCTCTGCTTCTTCTACCTCTACCATTAATATTACTGCTGACATCACAAGTGCAACAAGGCAAAAACTGACCATACCTTTAGATAGGGCCATTATTAATTCTCACAAACCCACTTCTTACAATTTCTCATTACATTTTTATACTCAAAAGTTTGTGTTAAATGTGTGAAAATAGCCCTGCTTTTAAGGATCACCTCATGTTATTTAAACTATAATTCATTACAAACACTAACCACATATATAATTTTTTATTAGTCCATAGAGATAATACATATACTAATACTAAATTATGATAGGGACCAAACACCTTCGAGACCGTCTAATTAGATATGTATAATCTTTTCTCATACCCAGGTGACTTCAGCTCACCACGGAGCATAATTTGAAAATGTTTGCTTCTGGGGCACACATCCGTGTCCAAAATAGAATTTTCGGGATTCAAATCCCTAAATGGCTTTGATTGACTTCGGGACTTTTGGTCCGTTGGATTCGGAATGTTGTTTCTATTTGGGTGATCTCATTGCACCGTAGAGCATAAATTGAAAATATTCGTATCTAAGTCATGTAATCTTGATCGAAATCAATTTTTCATAATTCCGTCCGTTAAGTGGTGTTGACTGACCTTTGAACAAGGTGCGTTGGATTCGGAGAATCATTTCCCCTATTAGCGCAAAAAAAAAAAACGTATATTCACATATGGTCAGCACAAAAATCATTTTTGGAATCATTTTTCCTTATTTAATTTAGATAATTAATTTGGTCAAATTTTATGGGTAAATAGACTCTTGTCTTCGTAAATCAATGGCATGATTTCGCTGAATCAAATAGTAAAAGTAAAATGTCAATGTGATCGTTAACTAATCATATAAAATCATTGCTATATATAGATACTAATCACAGTGGTTTATAATAATTATTAACACATATATAAGTTTTCCTTAAATCCACCTTCTAATAATTTCATTATCTACGTTCCAATTCCATGGGGACAATATCAAATCACGCAAGATAACACAGTCAAGAGTCAACGGGAGAGTGTGTGATTTTATTTTAGAACAGTGCAATTATCATTTATTTAGTTACCAACAAAAGCTTTTTTCTTCCACTATAAATATTGGCAGTAATTAAACGGTAAACGAGCAAGAAACAAACAAAAGAGACAACAAAATGGGTTTAGAATTAGGTTTTCCAAAGTCATTGTTGTTGGTGTTTTGCATAATTACTATGGTTGAAGCTAGAAGCAATGTTTTCAATGTACAGAAATTTGGTGCAGTTGCTGATGGAAACACTGATAACAGCAAGGTAATAACATATACTAAGTTTACATTCATTTTATTTCGAAGGTAAACATATATGAGAAAAAATACTCTCAGTCAATCAATTATAATGTATTTTGAGCGCGTAGCGAGATTCCTGAAACTATGTATACATACTGAAATGCTGTACATGTTATTTGATGCATATGTATAGGCCTTTTTGAATGCTTGGAGAGCAGCTTGTCAATATAGAGGAGATAGTGTGGTTATAGTAAGGATCCCAAGAGGGACATACATGGTTGGCCCTGTTCTTTTTGAAGGTCCATGCATACCCTCCAAAATAGGGTTTGACCTTAGAGGTGTCCTCAAGGCTCCTTCTGGCAAGTCCTCCCTTGGCCAAGATTCTTGGGTCTCCTTTCAGTATCTGAATGGGTTGACTTTGAGTGGTGGAGGGACCTTTGATGGTCAAGGTGCCTCTGCTTGGCCTTACAATGACTGTGCTACTAATCCCAACTGCCCTACTCTGCCTGTTGTAAGTACTTAAACAATATTCATCACTTTATCAGCTATATTTGTGATTAATTGACTAAACTCTTTTGTGATTGTTCTCAGTCAGTAAGATTCAACTTTGTGAATGATTCTAGTGTAAGCTACATAACATCCATCAACAGCAAGAACTTCCACATGAACTTGTTCAAGTGCAACAACATGAGATTTGAGCACATCAACATAAGAGCACCATCCAACAGCCCCAACACTGATGGCATCCACACTGCTCTCTCCACCAACATCCATATCACTGACTCCACAATAGGCACTGGAGATGACTGCATTTCCATGGGACCAGGAACCAAGTTCTTCAACATCTCCAACGTCTTCTGCGGGCCTGGCCACGGCATCAGCATCGGCAGCCTCGGAAGCTTGCCCAACGAAGATCCTGTTTCTTCTCTGTACATCCACAACTGCACCTTCACTTCCACAACCAATGGCCTCAGGATCAAGACATGGGCTCCCTCAAAGCCGGGAGTCGTGACCGACGTCACTTTTGAAGACATAATCCTCAAAAATGCTTCCAATCCGATCATCATAGACCAGCATTACTGTCCCTCTAAAACTTGTGACATAAAGGCTTCCTCGGCAGTCAAGATCAGTGGTGTTAGGTTCAGAAATGTAAGGGGTTCTTCGGCTACAAAAGTTGCAGTGGATCTCCAATGTAGCAGCAGCATACCCTGCAATGGCATTGAACTGAGGGACATAAACATGGACTACATGAATGGTCAAAAAACAGAAGCTGCAACTTCATCTTGTTCTAATGTCAAAGGTGTCCACTACGGAAAGCAAAATCCTCCTTCTTGCATATAGTCCTTTCTCTCCTGCACGCTTGTTCCATCACTACTCTCAACTTAATTTTACCATTTCTTTTTTTATAGATATTCTCTACACTCTTCAACATTATTAGTATTCCCTAGCCCATACGAATATGAGTTCTAAAACCCATTTGAGCATTGCAAAATTTGTTAAAGTTAATTTTAGTGCTTAAATTTAAACCAACAAGTTCGCTTTGCATCCATGTTTGTATTAATCAAAGGCAAAACAAAAAACATAAAGGTCACTGAGCAAGTAAGGCTTACACTAATGTAATAAACCAGGAATGGTCAATCCCTAAGGTACCTTCGACTCATTCGGCTAGGACTTACAACTAGCTAGATTCAGTAAAGTTTAGTATTAGTCTACTTATGCTTTATATAGGCGATTTTACAATTAGAAATTAGACAAGTCCTACATAAGGAATTGTACTAGAGATTCCTAGGAGTCAAACGGATTTGAATACTAGTCCAGGGAGTAAACTTTTTAGATTTTCCTTATTTTATAGTACTATTTGGCAGTTGTTGGGGGTTCCTGTAAAGCTTTCTCTTGGATACTTACTATCGCCACAGTTGACCTCTCTATTTCGCTGTATTGCTGATACTGCAAAATAGAACTTGCAAAACTGTTGAATTATATATAATAATGAAGTTGATAAGAGAATGATATAAACATAAAAAGGACAGCATTGAACTTGTCATCTCCAATGATAGAAAATTATTCCCACTAGGTTCCAGATAAGCCTCAGCCAAATATAACCTACATGTTGAAAGTTTTGTTTTAAATAAAAGTAAAAGCCATTGGCTCTGAACTTCACATATATAAATGATACTAAACTGCTTTGAGGCATGCTCAATCAAAAACTAACATAAATAATATTTTTTTATTTTATCAGTGCAACTCAGAAGGCCAACTGTTACTGAGATTAGTTGCAGAAAAGCTCATATTAAGTAAACTAATATATACCTGAAGTTTCTTAAATCATGCCTTTGCCAGTGTATAAATTTCCCAGATAGCTTAGAAAATCAGAGCGCCTAAAACCTTTGACCAAAATGAAGCATCTGAAACAATCAACCAACCTTAAAATCTTTCCCACAAGTCAATGAAGTTAAGCTTCTACATCTATAATAAAATATTCCTAGGAATTTCCTGTCAAGTTCCAATGACAGCTCCACAATACAGCAATATTAGAGCAAGCTATTGCTTTGGCTTAGTTATGCCGCAATTAGGAGATGCATACCAGAGCCATGAAATTTCTAATCCTTCTTACTATTCTTGTTTTGATCCTCTCCAACTTGAAGGTCATAACTTCTTGTCATGAAGATGAAAGAGAAGCATTGTCAACTTTCAAATCCCACCTTACAGATCCTACAAATAGGTTGTCTTCGTGGAAGGGACAAAACTGCTGCAACTGGTATGGTATTCGTTGTTCAGACTCACTCCATGTTGTAAGTGTCATCCTCCGGAATCCTAATCCAGAAAGTTTGCTGATTAACATGAATGGGAAGATTGTTTCCTCTTCCAAGTCAACTGCCATGAATGGTACAATCTCCTCTTCCCTCTTCACACTCACTCATATGCACACCCTTGACCTCAGCTTCAACAATTTCATGTTTTCAAAGATACCCAATGCATTTTCAAATCTCACAAGACTAACATATCTTAACCTATCAAATGCTGTGTTCAGAGATTCCATTACAACCCAATTTGCCAACCTTACTTCCCTAATATCATTGGATCTTTCAAGCTCTTTTCTGGTCTCTAATTTTGCATCCATTTCATATAACTTGACTTCTTCTTTGAAAATCGGTTCTGGTTCCGGCACAGCTTATGCCAATGCTGGCAATCTCTCTTCTCCAAGTCTTGATTGGTTGCAGGGTATGCGTGATCTCAAGGAACTAACAATGAGTGGTGTTGATCTGTCATATGCATCCAAGTCAAACCAGTGGGCTAAGCCTATATCCATCCTCTCTAATCTTAACTTTCTCGGATTGTCAAACTGCGGAATCATCGGAAAAGTTCCCATGGACTACCTTCTCAACCTCACTCATCTCTATTCGCTCCAAATGGATTACAACTATCTGACCTCCAAAATGCCTGGAAAACTTGGAAATCTCAGTTCCCTCTCGATCCTTGATCTCACAAACTCAAACCTACAAGGTCCAATTCCTCAACTTCCTCAGCTAAGAGAACTTTATGTGGGGAACAATTCTGATCTCAACATTGATCTGAATAATTTTTTTGAAGTTTCTTGGGCTAAACTGGAAATTTTGGATATTTCATCCACCCAAGTTTCTGGATCAATCCCATCTTCATTTGCCAACACCACTTCACTGACTTATTTCAGTGCATATAATTGTCAAATTCAAGGGTCTATACCTTCTTCTATTACTAACCTTTCAAAGCTTCAAATTCTGCTGCTTGATATGAACAACTTAAGAGGTATTCTTCCAGTGTCAATAGGGAGTCTAAAAAATCTCCAATATCTGTCTTTGATACAAAATTCTTTACAAGGTACCATCCCTGATTCAATTTGTAACATCAGCACTCTCCAGTATTTGGCTTTGTCAATCAACAATCTCACAGGATACCTTCCTGATTGTATCAACCAGATTTCAAATCTCCGCTACCTTGACATTTCCAACAACATGATGCTGAAGGGAACTGTTTCTCTGAGATCCTTTTCTCAATTGACACCAGATGCCATAAGTTTGGGATTTAGTGGCTTGACTGTGAAAGTAGACCAAAACCCTTTTCCATCCCACTTCCAGCCACAGATATTGGTCCTGAGTTCATGTCAAATAGAGGGTAGAATCCCAAATTTCATTTCTAACCTTACCAAACTTGAATTCCTCTCTTTAGCTTATAACAACTTGTCAGGTGAAATCCCTTTGTGGCTGTTCAACCTACCAAGTCTCGGTTACTTGGATCTCTCTTTCAACCTGCTCCAAGGTGTTCTCCCATCGAATATTCAGCTACACTCATACTTTGGCCCCAGCACATTGAATTTAGGAAACAACAACCTTCAAGGACCCATTCCTCTCAAACTTCAGAACATTGAATCCATAAATTTATCTGGGAACAATTTCACAGGCAGCATACCAACACAAATAGATCTTGGAAGCACTATATACTTTTCATTATCAAGCAACAAACTTTCTGGTCAGATTCCACTCTCTTTCTGTCATGGGATGAATGTTTTGGCACTCCTTGATCTTTCAAACAATACACTCTCTGGTACAGTTCCTACCAGCTTAGGCAATTGTACATCTCTGGTATTTCTAGACCTCAGAAGGAACTACCTAAGCGGACGAATTCCGGATGAACTTGGTGAAGTTAGAAGTCTGAGTTATCTGGACCTAAGCAGCAATCGCTTTGATGGTTCTTTTCCAAGTCTAGTTCAGAAGCTTCAGAATTTGATGGCTCTAAACATGGGATATAACAGATTTGAAGGAAACATTCCACAATTCATTGGTGACCTCCAAAACCTTCACATTCTTGTTTTAGAATTTAATTCCTTCAATGGATCAATCCCTCAAAAGATAAACAGGTTAGAGAAGCTGCAATTCATAGGCTTCTCAAACAACAAACTCTCTGGTCCCATCCCCGACAGATTAAACGGTCTGAAGATGCTAAGAACCAGACCGGAAGATGGAAATATTCTCGGTTACATTATCTCTTCAATATATGCTGGTGTGGAACTAGATATGAAGATCAAGGAATCATCATATCAACTTGAGGTGGTCCGCACATACCATAGTGGAATAGATCTCTCATGCAACTCCTTGACTGGCAGCATTCCATCAGAGATTGGCCTTTTGCAGGGTCTCTCTATGCTGAACATCTCACATAATGCTCTCTCTGGTGAAATTCCAGACAGCATTGGCAGAATGAGTGGCTTGGAATCTCTGGACTTGAGCTTCAACAATCTGAGCGGTGAAATCCCGGTATCATTAAATTTGTTGGATGCTCTCTCTACAGTGAATTTCTCATACAACAATTTCAGCGGGAAGATCCCATCAGGGACACGATTTGACACCTGGTATGGAGATGGTTCTGTGTATATTGGGAATGAATTCTTATGCGGTGCTCCTGGTGGGATAAGTTGCAACAGCAGTAGCGGTTCCACTCAACAGGAAACGGATGATGCCGAGGATGCCAAAGAGAAGCTGTTACTCTATGGAATTGTGATTCTCGGGTATGGCGTTGGCTTTTGGGGGCTTTTCATGGTGTTATATTTTATGGGGGAGCAATGGAGGAAAAGATATTGGAGGGCCATTGATAAGATAGCATTGAAAATTCTTCAATCTCTGCAACAAAAGTGAAGAAAAGAGACAAGGGCAGTTTATTTTGAACATGTTTGTTATTATATATGCTGAATAAATCTTGGTGAATAAATAATTCAATGTCTACTGGCTACTGCACTGTTATATTGTTATTGTTAGAGTATAAAATTATTACTGGGCCTTCAACTATCAGCTTAAGCTTTTAGTTGAGATGGTTCTTTACATGGTATCAGAGCAGGTTTTGATCCATGCCT